>NDXB01015377.1:9625-22737 GCA_002631895.1 Agapornis roseicollis | reverse complement strand
TTTTTTGTTTGCTTGGGTTTTTTTAAAAAAAAAAAAAAAAAAAAAAATCTAAGGTTACTTTATTAGTGTTAAGACAATGGCTTGGTTTCAGGTTTTGTTCTGGGGCTTTGTTTTGTTGATTGGGTTTGGATTTTGATTTTGTTGCTATTTTTTTTTCCTGGAGCAGTCTGTCTGAAGCCCCAGACTACACTGTAGGTGGTATAGCCTCAAACTTCCTTTAGTTATAGAAACATGAATAAGATATAGTGGCTTCATTTGAGTGTTCTGATCTCATCTTTAGGGGTGTTTGAAACAGATCATAGCAAGTGTTTCTTGCATTCTCTCCTCTCCTACTACAGAGATGCAGCTGGCAGTGCTGAAGGAGAATAGAGCAAAATATCCGAGGTTCTATAAATAGCTTTAAAGGGTAAAAATCTAAAAGCTGACAGATTAAAACAGAGTGATGCAAGTACAGCCTGTGGTTGTAGGTCAGTGTGATCTACTGATTAAGTATTACTGAGGTGAGGGTTCATCACCTACTGGACATAACTTCATGTTCTTTGTAGCAGTAGATACTGAGTGGACTTCCTGTATGATCACTACTGAAGCTTCCAGGCATTAGCAGGCTCCAATGTCCAGCAGATCAAAGCTGGACTAACAAGCTTAATATTTTCTTTCTCAAGGTAAAATATGTCTGTCTACTAATTGTTTTTTTTTATTTTTTTTTTAACCACAGCAAGCATACCTGACCACCCTCTCATCATGTCTACTGAAGCTGAAACTGTGACTACCAACAACCAGCCTGAGCAACAGATTCCACCAAAAGCACAACTCTCAAAGAAGGAAAAAAAGAAAGGTAAGAAATACTCACCTCTTTAACACCTCTTCCTCAGTATCCTTAATATTTCACTTGCCTAAAACTATGCTCACTCTCACAGCATAGTTAAATAACTTGGAAGTTTCAAGCTGACTGGGAGAGTTAGTAAATAATCTAGTAAAATTAATCTAACTGAAAGGTAGGATTTATCTTGAAAGTTGAATTTTTTTTATTTTTTCTTTCCATCTCTAAGTTCTAAAGCTCTCAGTTCCTCTTGTTAAAGGACTCATTCCCTGAGCCTGAGAGGTCACCAAAAGCCCAGAGAAATGAAAGCCTCCTAGGGAGGTGACCAGACCCAGGACCATCCAGGTAGCTGTCAGTCTGAACCTGAATTCACTTCCTTCCAGAGAGGGAGTGATATGTTAGACACAGATACAGACTCCTGCCTAGAGGAGCTGGAAAACTCATTTCATGGGCATTATTGTGGATCCAGATTAAATATTTTCATGTAAATATAATTATACAGTCAAAGTATTTTGAACATGCAGAAAAGAAAAACAAGGAGTTCTGAGAAGTAATGGCAACAGCTAAAATAGTACATTAGCTTAAATCCCAATTTATTATAGGGATGGGGGTACCAGGACTTGTCGTATAAATAATGGTTCTGATAAAAAGTTCTAGCACAGGAACTAGGAGATTTTTGCATGCCAAGAAGAGATTTGACTAGCACAGAACTAGGTATAAATGTCTGAAAGGCATATTGTGCATCATGTAGAGTCATGGGAAGTATCATTTCTGCTTGGTGTGTTTTGCTTAGCACTTATATCTATTTGGCTGTTGCCTATAAATATTTCAATCTTTTAAGTGGCAAACATTTGTTCTAAAGTCCCCAAATATTAAGCACTAGGCTCCATGCCTTGAATTGAGGCCAGATTCTACAAGAGTACAGTGACCTTAAAGGAGTAAATATCTTACCATGCACATGGTACTGGAAGGACTAAGGGTTGTTAGTCACCTATACTTGAGGGACAGTTTTAATATGTACTTACATAATGGTTTTGTTTGTTTAAGAACTCACAGCCCAACATAAACATTAAAAAAGAAAAAAAAAATACAAGCAAAAACAAAACAAGCAAACAACAAAAAAAAAAAAAAAAAAATACAAGCAAAAACAAAACAAGCAAACAACAAAAAAAAAAAAAAAAAAATACAAGCAAAAACAAAACAAGCAAACAACAAAAAACAAAACAAAACAAACTTTTTTCTGTTTCCAGGGTCAGAAAAGACAGATGAATCTCTCTTGACTAGATTCAAAGGTGATGGTGTAAGATACAAAGCTAAACTGATTGGCATTGATGATGTCCCAGAAGCAAGAGGAGACAAAATGAGTCAGGATTCAATGATGAAGCTGAAGGTAAGGGCTTGAGCTGTCATGTCAGGAACACCTTCTGGGTAACCTTCAGAAAGCAGATCAAATGATTACTTTGGCACAAGCTCAATGAAGCTTAATGGTAACATGGTAAAATAACAGCACATCCTATACGCATGTTACTTCTAAGACTGTAACCCCTTACTCAAAGAACAGTGTTTCTCTAATAACCTGGGAATGCTCCTTTGGTTATCTTGTAGGCATCCAGTATGGACGCTACCAGTATGAACTTGATCACAGTGAGCTTGGGTTTTGGACAGGGCAGGAGGAACTGTGCAATTTAACACTGACCTCAAAGTACAAATTGGCATCTTGTGACAATAGTGACACCCAGAGATACAAATAAGCCAAAGAATAAATGGGACTGCAACAACAAAAATTATTTGTGAAGTTCATAACACTCACATAGATTCAAATCAGCTATAAAGGTGCTGCTACTGCAGCAGTTTAGTGAACTAAGAAAAGTTTTAAAACTCTAAAACATTTACTGGTGAACCACAACCTAGTTCTGAGTTATTGCCTCAAACCTATTCAATCATATGTTGCAAGAGGAATGCTGCTTGAATTGTACAGTCACACTAATGTGGTCACAGCCTTGGGCTCATGGGGGATGTAAGGGAACAGCTTTAAACTCAATCTAACACAAATCTCATCAATTGTTTGATATTCATCCTTTCCAGGGAATGGCAGCAGCAGCCCGTTCCCAGGGTCAACACAAACAAAAGATCTGGGTGAACATCTCCCTCTCTGGTATCAAAATAATAGATGAGAAAACTGGGGTAAGATATGATTTATTCTCTTAATGTGATTCTTAAAGCATGTGAGGTGCTTGGAAGTTAGACCATCTGAACTAGATTCCTTATGACATCATGTCTGCCTTTCCACATGTGAAAAGTGGCTTGTGAAATGGCTGGTAATGCCTCCTGCCAGAAAGATAACTACATCTTATTGTAGTTAATCAAATTCTGATAAATGAATCTTGAACTGAAGTCTTACAACTGTCTCAATCATTCTAATTACAGACAAAATCAGTTATTTTGTCCCTAGCAATTTAAACCATTTTTCCTTCCCCAATTCTAGGTCATAGAGCATGAACATCCAGTAAACAAAATCTCCTTTATTGCTCGGGATGTGACAGACAATCGTGCCTTTGGCTATATATGTGGAGGAGAAGGCCAACACCAGTTTTTTGCTATAAAAACAGCTCAACAGGTATGGACCAGACACCCTTTTCTACTTGTTATAAGTGATGCTATTGTGTGAATGCTTAATATGTGATAAGTGAAGTGCTTTGCTGGTAGCCCTGTAAGGTACAGGGGAATACCAACATGGAAGAATCAACTCTTCTCCTGGAGGAGGGCAGTAGGAATTGACTGTATTACCAATGACTCCTATCTTGTTCAGCTTTACTGTAGTCCAGAAGAAAAAAAATCAAGTAGCCTTGCTTACTATAATTAACCTTGCTTAATTTGTGCATGCAATCATTTGTGAGGTGAACAGGAGACACTATCATAGGCTTTCCTATTATAGTGTCCTGTTATTCTCAATGAGAATGTTATTTCTTGAGTCAAGTAGCCTAAGATTCACTCAGAATTAACAGAAAGTATGTTAGAACTCCACTAGTCTAGTTCACATGCTGCTTTATCTTGCAGAGCAGTGAAAACCAACTTATTCAACTGCAATACTGTTTCTGAGGCCAGTGAATGGATAGGTCTGGTCTTCCTGGACTTGCTTCTGGGAGGCATTCTAATCCTTCTATGATAAGTTCCTCCCCATGAAGAGATCCTATATGCAGGGTTTATCTCTCTAAAGAGAATCTGTACATAAGCAGTATTGGAAACAAGCAATTGGAATTGCTGCTGAATATTACAGAGCTTCCTTAATGACCTGAACCTAAGTTAGATATTTATAATTTATTAGCTTTCTTTATGATGTCTTTATAATAGATACTATAATGACTTAGATTCATAGAATGATAGAATAGCTAGAGTTGGAAAGGACCTTAAAATCATCGAGTTCCAACCTCCCTGCCATGGGAAGGGAGCCATATCTTCCAAACTAGTAACATCTCCACAGACATCCATGCTTGTCCTCCTGGAGAAGCTGTTGGCAGCTTCAGACCCTTTACAGGCAAAACTGAGGGCCTCCTTGTTGGAGCATATAACACCTTCTCTTAAGCATGTTTTTATCAGCTTGAGTCCTGTGTTATACTGTGTTATTCTGGGTGTTCTCTGGAGTTCAGTCTATTCTCAGAGCTTTTCACCATGGGGTTCTGCTTGTCAGCCTACAAGCTTAACCAAGCTGTAGATGTTCTTGACTTGCTGCTAGTTGTTTTTAACACAAACTTGTCTAGCTAAGAAATGAAGACTTACACAGCTCTAGGCTTCTGCAGCTGTACTGTTTGTCTAAGTTGGTAATTGTTGAAATGGCTTTCCCAGCAGTTACTTGCCTAAAACTGTCAATTAGGAAAGGATGATGCTTGGACATAAACAGTGAGAACTGTTCACCAGATTCTCTGCTTCAGCCAATGGTAGTGGTTGAAAAGGTGGACTTGTCCTGCTCTAGGCAATGACAGTTGCTATATTCTTCAAGCAAAAGTTCCAAATCAATATAGCTGTAACTTTTTAGCAAAAACATGGCATAGCACAAATAGATACAGCAACTTTCCCTGTGGATTTAACGTCAGTTTTAAGTTGGTTGTGATCTATTACCCTTGGATTCTGCATAAGCTGTCTTGTATGTAGACTAGACACTCCCTTAAACTCTTGCTTTTCCTAATATCTTACCATTTAGAAGAGTTCAGCCTGCTGCACGTCTTGCTTTAGAAGTCCAGGGAGAAGTAGTACATGGCCTAAAAACTATGCTCTTTTTCAGGCTGAGCCTCTAGTTGTTGATCTTAAGGACCTTTTCCAGCTAATATATAATATGAAGAAGAAACAAGAGGAAGACAAGAAAAAGGCAAGTAAAATTAGAAAAACTGTATTAATCTGCATAGAAACAAAGCTTGCTTCAGCTTTGCCTTGCCTTGGCTATTGGACTCTTGTTAGACTTGACTCTGAGGTCTGCCTAAATCTTGGATCGCTCAAAGCTACTGTTTAGTAATTGTGTCACCAGTTTAATTACCTCGTAGAACTGGTAAGCTCTTCAAAGCAAAAGGCTTTGGATATTCTTCATGATGTCCAGGTACTAAAAGCCTGCTTTTCCTCTTTAGAGTGAAGAAGCAGATAAGACTGAGGTAAGTCACTCCAATTTAGCCTCACTTGTTACGGTATGCTGCTGCAAAACAACTAGCTTTTAACTTCCTTTACACTGCCAGCAATATGGAGGCAATGTGAGGTGCCCATTGACATTTCAATGGGAGTAAAAGGGGCCTACAGAAACGAATACTGAGTAGTGACCTCCCTTATACTTCCCCTTTTCATCACTTGCTCTTTGAAGCTCACAAGTCCCTTGCTTAAGGCAAATTTTGATAATCCAGTTGTTGCTGATACAGTTATCCATTTGTTACAGAGTGGTGGCGAAGCACCACCTGCTGATCAAGCTGACAAAATGAAACTGGTAGGTTAAATTTCAGAACTTCATGCTGATGCCACTAAGGAGTTCATAACTAACTGTCTCCATATTGTGTGGGAGCTGCAGTATTTACAGATGAGTTTACAGCAGATCTGCATGATATTTGACTCTTGCTTTTGCAAGAACTATAACAGATACCAATTCTTTCAATATTTCTGGCTTCAAGGGAGATGACCAGATGGACTTATTTGGGGATATGTCAACACCTCCTGATATGAGCAGTCCCACGGTAAGTAGAATCTAGCCTAGCTTTCTTGGATTATGCTTTGAGAGCAAACTTAGTCCTAGTAATAAGATTTGGGTTTATTTTGTTAATCCTGGTTTCTGATTTGACAGAGACTTTTGTCTAGTTATCAGAGTACTAATGTCTTAAGGATATAATAGTATCTACTTACTGCTAGAGTAGCTCATGTCATTTTTACCCAGCAGAGTTCACTTGAGGCTTTATGACAGGTAATACTGTATTGCTAGTCATAGAATCATAGAATGGATTGGATTTAGGCTGGAAACCAAAAAATCGTCCAGTTCCAACCCTCCTGCCAGGAGCAGGGACACATGCCAATTGACCAAATTGCTCCAAGCCCTATCCAGCCTGGCCTTGGAGCACTGCCAGAGATGGGGCAGCCACAGCTTCTCTGGGCAACCTGTGCCAGGGCCTCAGCACCCACACAGGGAAGAACTTATTCCTAATATCTAGTTTACATCTATTCTCATTTTAAAATAATTATCTGGGAGTGTAGTGACAGGATGAAGAGTAAAGATATCCTCCTCATCTTTATGGACAAGTGAACCCAAGTAAGAGCCAAGTAAGTCACTTGGAGCTGACTCCTGGCCATCCCAGGTCAGTAGCCTTAGTTCAAGATGTGGCTTAACTCCAAAGAAATGTGCATAAATATTGTCATAGCTCAGTATGACCCCTGAAATCTTACCAGTTTATTCTGACACTGTAAGATGCTATCAGGTGTGGTACAACTTGGTGCTGTCAAGCCTGCTAGTGACCAAGTCATTACCCTTCTATTGCCTGCTTGATGAAGAGATGGCATGTTAATATCTTCCACTGTCATAGCTCTCCAATCTTACTCTAAAGCTGAGATTGCAACTTGGAGTCACACTAAGGAAGTGTGATTTCACAGCTTGTCAAAATAAAGGACTAGAACTCAAACAAGAATTCTTGACTTTAGTGAAAGCTTAGGTGTAATTAGTGCTTGATGACTAGTCCCTGGTCCATAGAACAAGCATTTGACACTTAACTAAGTGATTTTTAAAACAGGTAGTTTCAGAACCTCCATGTTAAAAACAACTAGCTGTGACTTGACAGCCAGCAGCGCTTGTCTTAATGACTTACAAGATGAAGCTTTAGTGCAACTTCTCTGTTAACACTGAGTACTTCTTAGTATAATGCATTGGATACTCAGTTCTCTCTTTTTGCAGCTGTTTTCCTTGAATTTGTATACTGTGCAGCAAGTCCTACATAAAACTAACTCTGTTTTTCTTTCTGGACAAATAGGAATCTAAAGATATTCTTTTAGTGGATTTAAATTCTGAAATTGAACCCAAACAGACTTTTACAAAAGAGGATCTCTTCTTGAATGGCAGCACAACCTCTCTTCCACAACAAAAGCCACAGCCACACTTCTTGCCTGAGAGTTCTTTCTCTACCAATCTCAGCTTTTTTCCTACACCTAATCCAGACCCTTTCAGTGATGATCCTTTTGCACAGCCAGACCAATCTGTACCACCTTCATTTGATTCTGTAAAATCTGATCAGAAGAAGGAAAGTCTGAATACCTTGACACCGATGTGTAATGATCCTTCAAGTGGCGATATTGACTCCTTTGGTAAAGAGTTTGACCAGATCTCTAATAGAACTAGCAAACAAGAAGCCCTAACATACCAGTGGCCACTTGAGATTAAGTCACCTGCAGCAAAAATTCCAGATGGGGTACCAGAGAGTGAACAGAATGATGCTCTTAAAGCCCTGTCAAACCTGTTTATGGAAGGCCCTTCCAAAGGAGTATCTCTGCAGAATGGAGTAAAGCTGGATTCTGAAAACAATATGCAATTTATGTCACATGAGCCCATAACAATTAGCCCACCACCACAAAGCACCAAGCCAGGAAGAGGAAGGAGGTCTGTCAAGGTGAACAATGTTCAAGTAATTAATAGTGATATGCATGCTGCTACTCAAAAGCTGGGTGAAGGAATCTTTTCTTTCCTTTTACTGTGTAACTGGCTAACTAGCTTCACAGCACATCTACTTCCTTTCTACCTGTTGTGCTTACTCTAACATCTCTGCAGCCATCGTACATTCTAACACTCATGAATATTTCACAGTAGCTATGATCACTAAATTATATACTCTCTTCCTTAATGCTGCCGTTCTTCTGTAAAGGTCTGCAAAGGTAAGTATGCTGCTATATACATTGATACTTGATATAAATGCTGAACTTGTTAAAATAGCTGTATGCCCATCAACCTGTGTATCATAACAACGAGGTATGAATATTAACTTGCAGACATCTACATAGTTTCTCAGCACCTCCCTGCTGAGAGCTGTTTCAGCAACTTGCTTGATAAGACATAGCTTGGTTTTTGGTCAGCTGCATTTGTTTTGATAGTAAATAATTCATTTATCAGTACATTGATAGTAAATAATTCAGTAAATATTTACATTTACAAATATAGTACATTGATAGTAAATAATTCAGTCCCTTTACATCTTATTTTGCTGTTGACTTTTAATTACTATATATTATACCTACTTAATGCCATGCATCTCAGTAGATGTGAACAAAATGGTGTAGTTTGAAACTCTTACACTTGATCTCTAAAGGACACACCAAAGCCTCCATCTCTCCTCTAGCTGTTAAAGAAGCTTATAGCTCTGTACTAGTGGGTCTTGATCATCTATCATGCGTTCTGCCATGCCATTTCACTAAGTTTTGTTTTGTTGTTTGTTTTGGGTTTCTTTCTCCTTTCTAGAATGTATCAGATGACTTATTTAGCTCGGACTTCTTTGTGCCAAATACAGAGAGCCTTAACTTGACCTCAGTGGCACAAACAGGACCTGTGCTACTGGACCTCTTCAAAACCACAGCACCTCCACTGGCTGGTCTAGGTTAGTTCACAAGTGAAGGTCTTGTTCCCATCTAAGATATCTGCTAACACCAAAACAGGGGTTCTAGTTTTCCTTCATATGTAGTGTGGTTCCTTTAATCCATGTGCTGTCTGCCTTAACTATTAAGTTCTGCAAATAGAGGCATAAACTCTGCATCTTTAACTAGAACAGCATTGTTTGCTTTCTCTTTGATAATGGATTTCTGCTTCAGGTATACAATAGGTTCAAGTGTGCCAGGCACAACTTGGGGTGCTGCAGAGTTTTAGTAATCATTTGCACAGAAAGTAACTATTTGGCAAATGCATCTGTCACTTCTGTGCTGGGACTATATAATAAAAGTTCCTTCTTTTATTATATCAATCTCAATTCTGTTCCTCGGTGACTGAAATAGAGCAATGTAAAAAATGTTAACCTCCTGCTTTCCTCCCCAAATTACTTGATTCTTAAGTGTAAATCAACACATGTTTACAAACAGTACATGAAATATGTTTTGCTGGTACCCTCAGTAGAATTGATACCTTCCTTCTTGAGGTCTTCTGATAGCTGAAGTATAACACTCTCACCCTCCCCCCAGGTGGCATGGCAATAACTTCACCATGGAGTGCACAGACAACTGTTTTCACCCAGGCTGCCTCAGTCTTTCCTGGGTCTGTGATGCCTGCTCAGTCTACAGGATTTACTCAACCATTTACCTTTGGTACTCAAACAGTGCCAAGCTGGAGCCAGCCTGCACCTTTTGCTCCAGCAGCCTCTCAGTCCGCTGGTCTCTGGGCACAGCCAGCACAAATAACATCTCCATGGGTGAAGCAGTCTAGTTCTGTAAATCCCTTCCAGAGTAGTGTGTTCCCATCTTCAGCACTACCTGCTCAGATCCAGTCTGTACTGCCCTCCATGCCAACAACAACCACCAGCCCACCTCAGCCACCACCTAGAACCACACCTCAGAAGGAGCTTTCCAAGAAAGAAAGTGATGCTTTTATTGCTCTGGATCCTCTTGGTGATAAAGAGATGAGGGATGTCAAGGAAATGTTCAAAGACTTCCAGCTGACAAAGCCACCTGCATTACCAGCAAGAAGAGGAGAACAACAAAACCTTTCAGGTGCTTCTCGAGCTTTCAGCAATTATTTTAGTAGCAAAGTAGGCATTCAATATAGTACAGATCATGATGACATGGAAGCTAGCAAGCTCTCTGCCAAAATGACAGGAGACATTTATTTATTTTTTTTCCTTGGAGAGCTGCTCAGGGATTGGGATGACTGATCACTGGTCTTTTTTTTTTTTTTTTTTTTTTTTTTTTTTTTTTTTTTTTTTTTTTTTTTTTTTTTTTTTTTTTTTTTTTTTTTTTTTTTTTTTTTTTTTTTTTTTTTTTTTTTTTTTTTTTTTTTTGATAGTAATCACTGAATCAAGTTTTTAGTTCTGAAACCAGGTTGAAGGGCTGCCTCCCTTCATAATGTTGCAGAATTGGTCAATGTCAGTGGCGAAACACTGACACCTAGTGCCTAAACTATTTGAATAGAATGAGGAAAAATAGGTCTGTACAGTGTTAGAAGTCGAACGTCCCAGCTAACTTAAGTGTCATTAGGGACAAGCAGGAGATAAAATTGTGAGATCACTCAAAGCAACTTTTAGGTGGACTTTTTCATGTACTATTCTATGAGCTGTGGTGTTGGTCAGACAGAGCTGAGAACTTGTTAAAGCTTTTAAGTGATTACAGCAGTATGTCTCTTTATCTTAGAAGCACCGAATCCTGTTCCCCAACAAAGTATTCTGCCTACTGATGTCCTATTTGAAAGCCAAGCTAAACCAGACCTTTTCAGTACTTCATCTGTAAGTAGTAACAAAACCCCAAGCAAACAAAAAAAACTAACCCAAAACCAACCCAACCAGTCTTTCTCCCCTTAAGAGGGGTGTCTGCGTTTGACCATTGGCTTTAGAGGTTGTGGAAGAGAATTTCTTGTATGCATGAGGCTAATAATTAATCTAACATAGGGCACTTGTGCAAAAAGGCAACAAAGTATGATTCCATTTGGCTTGGGTCCATAACCAGCTCCCCACACTGCAAGTGCTAGCAGGGATTTTGTCAGTATTGGGAGCTTCTACAGAAGACTGTAAAATTGGGTAGCTGCAGAAGTCTCCCACTTTGATTATACTTGCCTTTCTGTGGAATAGACTGAGCAGTGCAGACTGTGCAGCACCCCTGCTGAACAGATGGGAGGCTTCCATGTTCATTACTCCCTGGGGAAAGAAGAGGCTTAACCATATCACTTCCTTTGGGATGCAGGCTTCCAGAGTTTTCACCAAGGGCTTGATCTGTTCCTGAATGCTGTCTTAAGACTTTTAGCATCTGGTTAAAATAAATCTCATCATAACTTCACTGGCTCAGCTCCAAATAAGTGTTCAGGCATCGCATGTGGCTTTTCTGGATGATGCCTTGATTTAGACTAGGATAACTCCTAACATGGCTTTAGAGCCCTTTCCTCTTGGTAACACAGTACAGTTAATGTGTACTCAACAGGGACTCTGCAGTATTCTGTCCAGAAGGTGTTTGGAACAGGAACTAGCTGATACAGCCATGCAGAGTAAACCTGGTGAAACTTTGAAACCCACTAACAACAGTTCATGATCTCTTTTTCCCCAGAGAGAATCTCAGAAACCACCTTCTGATTCTTTTGGTGATTCTTTTGGCAACCCATTTGTGTAGATCAGGTAAGTCTTTCTCTAATAAGGCAACCTACTTCATTCTCTGAAATTGATTCATAAAACTTCTGATAAAGAGCTGGCTAAAATCTACTCTAGGTTAACTCTAGTGCTTCTCTGAAATATGGCAAGCAGCCTCTAGAATAACACCTGTTAGAAACCCTCTACTCAGACTTGTACATAGCTGCATCCCAGCTAAGCCTAGACAGCTTCACTTTCTTAGAAATAAAGATTTATTCTTCCACAGGCTTAGGTTTCAAGGCCACAACAGAACTCAACATTTTCCTTGAGGAAAGTTAATGAGTAATTGTGTACTGCAAAACGCAGAGGGGCTGACTAAATTCCTTCACATATCTCTCTAAGAGACTGTTAAAACACAGCACCCCATACAAATTTCTGAAGCTTAATCCCCTGAGTAATTGCAGGTTTGTACTCTGGGTGAGTTGGAGTAAAAACAGAGTAAGGGCTCTTGTGAGGACTTTGGTTACTAGAAACTAATGTAACTCTAATTTTTGTACCATTGACTAAAGAACATGAACTGTCAAGCTAGCAATTCTATTTTTCTGCCACACTTCTGTTAGAAGCCAGACAGTATACGAGGGGAAGACTTAGAAGACATGTGTTGCTATTTATTGCTTTAGTTTTGTTCTCTGTGGCTCTAAGCAAGTTTAAACAATAAAACTATAACTTACAGCTTTCCTAACCCCAAGTCTTTTTCATCACACTAGGTATAACCGGAAAAGGACAAATGGAGTAACTGGATCCCTTCTCAACATGATTTTTCTATGTTTCACTTTGCTGTCTGCCACTCTTGCTGCTGTTCCATGATGTCTGTAATCTAAATACTTCCAGGTGGATTGAAGCAGAAACTCACAAAGAATATGCTGTGAAGATGATAATTCAGGGCAAAGCAATGGAGAGTTGGACTTGAGTTTGACTTAGAGACCCAAATTCAAATTGGTGGATGTTAATTTTACTTTAGTTCTTTGCAGTTTTCCACAGAGGAGCTTAGAAACATTAGGTCTTGTGAACATGGTCACTGCAATTCTTCTTTCTATAGCACTTACTGTCCTAAAATACAGGAACTGAATGTACCTGAGGAAGAAGTGAAGAAGGGAATTGAATTAGTAGCTAAAGTTCCACAACTAAATCTAGGTCGTTTGCCTGTTAACAGAGCAGCACCCAGTTAAGTGGATACTACTGAGCTCTAATTGGTGACTGGTCATATGACTTGGTCTCTGAGCCAAAGTTGTAAACTGTATGGAAAGGAAAAATAATAAATCTAATATTTGTCTATTTAATGGTAAAGTTATCATTCTACCATGAATGTTTAATAAAGGGACTAACTATGGGGTCTATAACAGAACTGAGGGAGTCCTGAGTATTAGAGGTCTACACTGTAGGGTCAGATAAGCTGCAGAACATTGAAGTAGTCATGGATACTAACTGTTTTCTTGGTGCTAATATGGGGATCTTTTTTTTTTTTTTTTTTTTTTTTT
>NDXB01015376.1:84355-137549 GCA_002631895.1 Agapornis roseicollis | reverse complement strand
TGATGGGATGCTGTATTCTTTTCCTGTATCATTATTATTATTGGTGGTAGCAGCAGTGATTTGTGTTATACCTTAGTTACTAAACTGTTCTTATCTCAACCATGTGGAAGTTGCATTCTTTTGATTCTCCCCCCATCTCTCTGGAAGCAGGGGAGGGCAAGCCAGGGGGGTTGAGTGAGTGAACGAGCTGCGTGGGTTTAAACCACGACAAGCCCCCATATAAAAACACTTCCCACTACTTGGCTCTTGAGCTCTCAGCAGCCAGACATTATCCTATGGTCTGTAACTGAAATACAAATCAGACAGCACCTGTATTCCCAAACTTGAGGAGCACGAAGTATTTAAGCCACTTCTCTTGAGTAACTACAGTTTGTGGCTAATTCCTACATTTCAACAGATAGGACTTAGCAGATATTTGCTCTTTTGAAAAACAAACAGTGAACAAAACTGAATAAGGAGCACTTAAAAACTCTACAGAATTAACACTAAACCAGTCCTGTTAGTTAATGGGTAATACAACACAATTTCAGTATTTTTCCAATATAACTGATACCAGTCTTTATAGCACACTGCTATGAGAGAAACCTCTCATCATCCAGTTAAATACCTACAGTGTCTCCTTATGACAAAAGCCCAGCACAAAGACTTTTGCTCAGCACAGATAAGATTGCTGCTTTAGTGAAAGCCAGATTAGCTTCACACAGCCTGCAACAGTTGCACTAAAAGAATGACATTTAAACAAACTGAGTCAAGATGCTGCAAAATATAAATATTTGATTTAAACTTGGCTTGTATTGATTTAACTTTCTTCAACAGATAAATCACGAGCTAAATTGATGTGAGATGCTGGCCAAATTAAGACTAGTCCACTGCCTTTTACACAAATTCATCTCTTTTGTTCTTAGTAGACTTAACCCCCGCCCCCCACCAAACAAAACAATACAACCCAACTGGTGAAATGCTACTTTAATTTACTGGTTCTGAGGAACCTCAGGTTTCTGGAACTGAAAGCAAACAGAAGACAGCTACAATCCAGCTGTACTCGTTTGTATTTTAATGTCTGGCCCTCAAGAAACCTGTTTGCATGGGTATTCTATGCCTCCACAAAGAAACTGAAGTTTTGACTGAACTTTAATTGAAGCTTCATTTTAATTTGCAAAAAAGCTCTTACTCAATTACATCTGAAAAGACTCCTCTCTTAAATGTAGTTTCTGTCAACATAAGAACCAAAGAATCCCCCCCCACCCCACTCTGCAAGCATACTAATTCAAACATAAAGCCTGCAACAACTCCACATCCCTGGCTTCAAATAATCACCCAAGGGTAATGCAAACTTTTCAGTCTCATTGCTTTTAAAAGAGAAATGAATTAAAACTGCAGCTAAGGCTTACCATGTGCGAGTCCATGGATTCCAGCCACGAGATGTTCTCCACTAGTTGCAGCATGATATCGGATGTACTCTCTTTCGGTCTGATGTCTGCTATCCATTGTCTTTCCCAAACCATCTGACAAGGTCCCAGCAAACTGCAAGAGAGGAACCTTTTCTGTTGTTTCTCTTACGCACACTTACTGAAGAAAACACCCAGATTCTAGATGTGAAACACAGATTTATACAATTCCTGTTGTTACATGTGCTCAGTCACACCATGAAAAAAAGCTCTGAAGTACATTAAGCTGCTGCAACTCAAATCCTGAGGTGACAGAAAAAACTGAGTAGGTGTCCACTGCAGTGGTCATGCCAAAATAAATGAATCCTGCACCAAAAGAAATGCAAGTGACCCAACTGTAACCTTCTAAAACGTCACGAGAATGTTATTTAGAGACAAAGCTTTTCTCCTCAAAGATGTCAAAAGCTTCAAGGCAAATATATCTGTCATGAAACTGAAACATTTGCAAGAGTTAATGAAGTTGTTTTTAGTAACACAATGTAGAAGTGGCTCTGTTGTGAAGGGAGCTGTTGGAAGAGCACAGTGATGCCCACTGCAGCACATGGGGTGAACCAGTGAACTGTCCATGGGTATTATATACTGTAAAACAAAAGTCTAAGGGGAATCCTGAATATATGTGTGGGAAGCATTTTTATTCCTCACACTTACATCAAACAATGTGGGGGAAGACTTGAGATATACTTAAGAGATGAAAGAGAACATGTAAGTCTAAACAGGATTTGTTCTGAGAATTCTGACCATTACTGAGTATGAGTCAATGAGAAAGCACCAAAGAAAAATGATCTACTGCAATGTGTTGACCTTTGGTTTGATGTAATCAGATATAAACCAGAAGCTTGGTGGAGGGAGGGAGGGAGGGAGGGAGGCAAGAAAAGGAGACAGAAAACCTGAAACCTTACCTCATATTCAGGATATTATTATAGAAAATGACTCCTAGCAGGCATTTTCCTGAAACAACCTCCAAACCCCAGCTATTTTTGGTTCTATGTAGGTGGTCATCTTCTGTACCTCCCTCAACCAGCAGCCTTCTTTCAAGCTTCTATCAACAAAAGGACTTCCGCCGGAATGATAATTTAATGCTTTGCTGTGTCTTAGACTACGGCTGGGGAATGTTCCAGGTGCCACAGGAATGTCCAAGGTACTCGATGGCTGCAGCAATGGTGAAATCATCACTGTCCTGTATGATCAGAGCTCCCCTGCCCTAAAGGCTGTGTACAGATTCTTCCCTATCTGTTGCTCAGCTCTGCTCTGCTGCAGGTACTATCTTCTTTGCATCCCTATTAGTAGTATTAAAAAACCCTCTGTGATTAAGGTGTGTGTCACCTTAAGAGACAACAAAAACCTGCTGTGAAATGCTGATTCTAATAGATCTAAAGATGAAACAAGAAACAAACAGTTAATTAATGTACACCATGCAACAAAGCTCCCCTCCTTTTTCTGCCATTTTTTTCCAAGGCTGTATTCCTTTTTCACTGATGACACCATGTCCTGGGTTTAGATCTTTCTTTGCAGCTCAAAGACAAACTAGTCCAGTGGCTCCAAATAGCTAAAAAAGTAGACAACAGGAATGAAAATGAAATCCCATGACCCTTCTTGTGACTTGATCACACAGACACTAACCGGAACGTAGTGATCAGGAACTGAATTACTTGTGACCTCTTCGTGAACCTCATGTAGATGTTAGGTTTTTTACAATTGGCCTGGAAATACAAATCAACCTGGAGCTACCTTTTAACCATGTTTAAGGTGGGTGGGTTTCTGGACAAATGCTTTAAGAGGATTAGAGTAGTTGCTATAAAAATTAAAAGGCTCAATAAGCGTTCAAAATTCAAACTGCATTAAGGAATGTGCCAAGGCCTGAAAAAGATTTCTCAAGAACACATTTTAAAAGTTACATCAGTGCATGATGAGCCATCCAGCAACAATAAACCAACTTACTAACAGTGATCAAAATTGGTGAGCTCTCCTTACAGCTCTGGCTGCTTCTTTTTGTTCCTCCCCTGCCTAAATTCACCACATCCACCACACCAGCTTTTCCAGTCTTTCCTCAGACTTTCCTTCCTCTGTGAAGAAGAATCTGACACCTAATAGTCAATAACAATCTGGTTCAGTGTATAGCAAGAACTTTAATGTAATAGTAAATTATTCTCTTAGTAAGGAGGAAAAAAAATAGTTACGTGCATATGGTTAAGTCCTTGTCTCCTTTAACTGCAAAATCAAAGTTAAATGGGGACATTTCTGTTTCCGTTATTTAGAAGTAACACTAAATTGTAGCTATAAATAGAACAATTTAACGATTCTAATGTACCACAAAATGTTTCCATTTTGCTCTGATATAGGTGAAAAAATCTATACTCAGCACACATTAACTACGAAACATGAACTTCATGCTGAATCACTTTTTGACACCCCTCCTCCTCAGGTATTGTTTGTTTTCTGGCCTCATTTAACAAACTTTCCCAGCCATCTGTTCCACTTGTACCAAACTCAGCAGGTTCCCTCAGTGAGCACCCAGGAACGAGTTCAGACTCTAGTGTCAGCATTACCCTCACTTGTGATCGGAACAAGACTTACACCATCTCTTGTACTGTCCAATAGAGATAATACCATGTGAGTGAAATAACTGATGGAGGTACCAGAAATTTCTAACTATCCTTTTCAGTGCACCTCAGAAATACTGTCCCTGAAATGGCTTCTGAAGCCTATTTCAGCCAATGGGATTATATCTCCATATAAAAAGGAAATATATAAAAAGAAAAATAAGTATTTCTATGATTAAAAACCCAAGCAACCATTGTAAATTTGAGAAGTTTAAGTCCAACTTGAACTTTGAAGAGAAATTTGAACATGTTAAAGCACAAAGGCAGACTTCCCTTTCCCCCCTCAGATGTGTCTGGCTTTTAGGTGCCTCCTTTGAGAAGTGCAATATTAAATACTGAGATACTAGGCCGTGTGGAAGAGCAGTGATTGTGGCTTATTGAGTAATTAACCCAGGCATGCAGAAAACAGTCTCCAGATAAACAAAGGTGACACCAAAAGTGTGAATCCACCCTTGTCTTCCTTAGCTTTTGTTTATAAGGTGTGACCTGATAACTTCAAAGCTTACTTAAGACCACTTAAATGCCAACACAGCTAAATACAACAGTCTGCCAAACAAATCAAGTGACTTCTAAAAACCAATCTCCCTCCTCTATCCTAATTTTCACAATGAGTTCTTTGTATATGTGCCACTGAAAAAAAGAAATTATCAACTTGGTCTTTTACCTCTGCATTTTTCCCTGTTTCAGATATCCTTTTCCTTGAAATGGAATTCCATCAGGATACCACAGTACCAGATAAGTTACCTGCTTCTGAACCAAAAGGCACATGACAGCATTACTGATGCAGCCAGCCCACACATCAGGTACATGTGGGTGGGTATTTTACTTGTCAATCTGGCATCTCCAAACAAAGTAAGATGCGGGTCTACTCACTGAAAGTTCCGTCATTTCAAGTACTAAAAATATTTCACCTTGCTGAATGCTTTGCCTCATCCATTCGATCTGGACAGAAAAAGCTCTCCAAAAACCTCCAGTCCTCTGAGCATTTGGCCACCTTCCTCCAGATACCCTCATTCTCCTTTGACCTTTTTTGTCCCCAGAGCAGAAAGTCTCTCCTGCATTTCCCTTCTGCAAAGAGACACTGATCTTTTCTTCCAGGTCTACATTCTAAAGACACTTGATCACTGGTTTTCATCCCACATGGGTTCACTTATGATGTGACACTACCAGCTGGTAATGTACTGCAAGCAGAAAATATACCCCACTGCACTTCATTAACTTAAGCACATGGGGTCTAACAAAAACTGATCCTCTTGAGGCAGGTAAAATATTTCCCTCCAAATTCCAGGACATTATGCTACTGTGAGCACTATCTTTGGAGCAACATATAAACCACTCTCAGCATTTCATGATTATTGGGAATGCTATTGCACTGTTCTAAGCCTAGGGCAGGCTGGCCTGAGCTGCCGCCTCTGCAGACTCCAGTAACAGGAGAATCATCAACCCTTGTTTTACATTTACACAGTGTCACCAATGAATACGACCCATCCACATGATCTGCAAAAGCAGTTCAAATAGTATTTGTCCAAGAAACTAATCTCATGGTTTGGGGGGGGTTTTGTGTTTATTTTTAAAGGCCCAATAATAAGGAAGTTTTGCCACAATGACTTGCACCACTGTTTCAAGCAATAGAAGAAAAACAAAACCAGCCACATGCAGTGCTTGTGAATCAAAGCTGGTGCCAAACAATAAGGCTCTTTTGGGCACAGGAAGAATTCAAAGCAAATGAAAGCTAATTCTAGACTTTGTACTGTATGTTCCCTCTATGCCAGATGTGTGAAACACACAGCAGGGAAATAAGGTTTAAGTCATCTTCTAAAGTCTTGTTAAGCTCTTGGCACTGCCTGGTCCTCTAAGGACATCCCAAACTGATAAATACACAATTGTGACTTTAGTCCAAATATTCCATTGTAATTCTAACATCAGAGAATGGTACAAATATTATTGACTGAGCAAATCAGAACATTCCACAATAGACTTAAGGGAGAAAGTGATGAAACAGGTCAGTTATAACTTCTGTGTAAAGCTCACAAGGAGTTGTATTTGAAGTAGAAATCACTGGGTTTACTCAGTTCTCACCTTGGCTTTGCAAAACTCGATCTTTGTTGAACTGCATTCAACTGTCACTCAAACCAAGCACCTTGAAGAGACCTTGAACACCACATACTGATGATGTTCACAGTTATCTTCAGGAATGAAAGCTGACTCTCACAGATTACAGCACAGTTATTTCAGCAAGGTAAGATAAGAGTACTTAAAATTTATTTAAGTTAGGAAGTCTAATGTAAACTGTGAATTATGTCATCTTTGCTTCTCACACACACTCATACATTTTCCAAAACATGAAAATCCCTGGTCATGATGATTAAAAATCATTTCGAAGTTTCAACACTGTTTCAACTCCTGTAAATATAAATAACTGTCCATGTGAAAGAGCAGAGCTGCTCATAGGAGGAAAGAAAGGCTGGATAGGTAAAGAAACAACAGTGATCATTAGATATCTGAACGTGAGTTCTGTTGAACACATTCTTCCTTGCAGCCTTAAGCAGGAACACTGGTTTTGGAACATCATCTTCCTCCCCTCTGCTACCTTGACATTTACCTTTCTTCTGATGTATTATGAACACAAGCAACAAGAATCTCAGATGACTTGAAAGGAAATAACATCTCAAATCAGTGCATACTGTGAACCTAACATTAAACCCCAAATAAATACATATATACACATGGTAAATATTTGCTGGAAAATACTGTCACCTTTTGCCCCAAAACGTATATTCTCATCTATTATAAAATGAGTTACAGATCATTATTTTTTCAAGTTTTAAACCGAACACTAATAAGCTGCCTTTCTACCATGCAACAATGATCTGTTCCTTTAGTTATAGCTTCTAAATACATTTAGAATAAAATGTCAATATTTATTTTATATGCATTTAAAACAGTTAACATAAAGCATAGCTATAAATTATATAATGAACTCAAGTAGACTGATGGCATTAGAAACTAAAGGCTACTTTGAGTATCCCACTCCGTTCCCTGCTGAACAGAAGTTGTGCCAGTTTCTGTTCAGCTAAGTGATTTAATACAATGGACTATGTCTGAATGTTCAAAATCTAAATGTAAGTTTAATCCCTTGTGGCTCCTTGCCATGTAACAGTATCATTAAAAATCACCTTAATTTTGTACATCTCTCCAACCTGTTCCAGTTATTTTAGAGGAAGCCAGTTTTTATGCTGACTTCCAACAATAAAATAAAATTCAAAATTGAGCATTTATTTCACTGTACAGAAATAAAAATCATCACAGTGTACATGTGACTTCCATCCATGCTGCTAGGGTTTGCGCCTACAAAGGGGCTTTAGAGCAGTCAGCCATCCTCAGATGGAATGGAAGCACTTACATACTTAATTTTACAAACTGAATGTCAGTAAGCAGACAACAGCTTCCTCCCTCACATCAAGGTGGCCATTTCTGCATTACACTGGGAGTGAAAAATGAAATGCTTTAAGTATGTGAAACAACAGCAGGTGTTTGTCAGATATGAAGGGCCTAGCTGTGTAAGTTGTACCACAAACTACTTTTAACCACAGCTCCAATCAGTCTCTTAAGAGTTACTCAGATATTTAAGCAGAAGAGTTTGTGAATTCAGCTGAATTTGGATGCTACAGACTTTTACACTTTCCTTTACACTTGCACACATACCTAGGTCAACCATTAAACCCAGTCCTGAACAGAAAAGACAGTTCACACTGAGCCCAAAATGCATTTTTAATCAAGTCAAATTGTGCAGAGAGAAACGTATAGTGGAGCTGGGTCTAGGACTGACATACTCTTAATTTAGAACATCCAAAATGCTATCATAAGCTTCTCATTTTAAGAGAGACATAAACTTTGACCCTCACTAAATTACTGACAACCAAGAGGAGGCAACAGTTTTTCCCACTGAACAAATATATGCTCCTTGAGATTCTGTGCCGCATCCTCCCCCACTATTTATGTCATATAACCCAAGTTAAGCTTTAATTATCTCACATCCCATCGTTAACTGATCTTCCTAATAGAACTTGACAGCAGCATGTTGGCTGGGTGATCTCTGAAGCCCCCAGCACACTGCTGTGTGGATGGGGATGGGCCAGGGTCCCAGATCCTGTGGTTCTCTCCATACTGGAGACTGGCAGGTTCCCTGGGCCACCCCCCCCCCCGAGCTGCACCAGCAGGTGCCTCTGGCCATGGGCTCGTATTACGGGGCTGAGCGAGTGATCCCTGCGGGAACCCCGGCTGCTCTCACAGACACAGAAGGCAGCAAAAGTCCACAGCGTGAACTTGGAATGACCCCAGTTGCAGAGTCACTGGCGGGTTCATCCGGAGGACAATTGCGCTTTATTAAACAACTAATACTCTTAACAGATAACTCCCCTCCCCCCAGATTTAACTCTTACAGAGCTTTAAGGTCTTCCTGTTTGTTTATTTTGGGGGAGTGGAATTATTTGCCCTTCTCCAACCCCCTCCTTAAAAGCCCTTCTGTACACTGAAAACCCAGGAAAAAGCTTGGAGGGATCTAGTTCAGTTCCCAGAGTTAACACCTAACAACAACATACTTAGCATAGCGGGCCTGGTTTTTAACATCATCTTTACCAACTCTGCTGATTTTTATCCTCATGGGGCATTTGCACCCGCAGTAAACCCCAGTGGTCAGTCTCCTTCCAGCCACCTTTCTGCCATTCCCCTGTGACCATGCTTGGGGTCTCAAAAGATCCTCCCATTAAACCTCCCCCGTTTCCTGCATTCCACTGGATTTCCAAACAAAACTAAATGCAAACCTGATAATCCACCCTGCCATCCCACATGCAGTGTAAATAGTGAACAGCTCTGAGGGGTGATGTGTCTGGATCTGTCAGTCATCTACTGTTACAGCTTCAGAAGGTAACTTGGCCATCTCCCATGGATATAAAAATACTATTTTCCTTCCCCAGGGACACCCAGCCAAGCAATTTCAAGTTTAAATCTGCAGTATTTAATATATTCTATGTAACTTTATCTATACAGTAGGGAGGTGTAATTAGCCTTTTGTCAAGACTGAACTTGTTCATTTCAAACCCACACCCCATTTTTCCCCTTCAGATGCTAATGGTGATACATAGGATGTAAGTGCCTTTTTCATGACATGCTCACCATTCCAAAACTGTAGATTAAGATCAAATTTCATTTCATCTCCATGATAAATGTCTTTTTCTAATTTCATAGCTTATGATTTGGCAACATTTTGCATACCACATTTTAAATTCTCCTTTTTTCACTTAATTCCCCAATGAGTCAGCAAAGCAGAAACATTCTGTTCTATTTTGCAAGAAGATCAGCTGGCAAAACCCTTCAAAATAAAGCATGTGTAGAAGTTGAAGCTTCTAACCTCCTTCTTGTCCTGTCACCTGCAGTTTTCTTTACACAGACAAGCATCTTGCTGTTTGTGGTTGTTGCACTATTGCAGGATCCTCACTGTTGACTGAGTAATTTCTCCTGGAAAAGACTCCTTCAAAGCCACCACCAGTATGTCAGTTTGATCCCAAATGGGCACATTTAAGACATCAAGTCCAGATCAAAAGAGTTCTTCCCACAGAACTCATCACTGCTCATTTGATCTTACTCATGCCCATTTCTCCACATAAAAATACTCTGCAGGCAAAGCCTGTTCACAAAAACTTTGAATAAGCAGCTTTGCAAAAGAAAGGCTGAATTTAACCTGAACTGTGAAGGAAACTCCCAGCCTGGATGCTGGCCACACACATTTTATCCCATGATACAAATGAAAAACAGGAAGAACAAAATAATACTTCAAACTTCTCAAAGACAATTCTTTATCCTAAAACCTTTTTCAAAGATACTGATTACAGACACCAGATGTTCTGCACATAAAAAATGACACTCTCCATGGCTTTTGATTGTCACTAATTTGCCATAAAACTTGCTGTCTTTTAACTGCCAGGAAATGGCTTCATAGAGCTCCTAGCACTGAAAATTTCTGCCTGAGAATGTCAATTCATTTCCATCTCATCATCTGCACATTTTCATGCAGATTATCACTGCTCAGCACTTGAACCTGCATGTGAACTACTCCTCTCTGACTGGAGCACTGGGTGAACAGTAGACAATCTGCAGTGCCACCTGGATGTGTCACCAGAACCACAGCAGCCCCTACACATGGCCATTGCTACTAAATCCCACAACTTCAACACCTGGACTCCCCTTGCAAAGAACAACTGTCAGCTTTTCCCAGGTAAAACCCAAGTGCAAATCTCTAGAGCTGCCCCCAAGGATGACGTGCATTCCAGCCTTCCTCATTTTTGTCCAGTATAAGGCTGCCAGTGATGACTCACCTGCTGTTAGCAGTTAAACAGAAGAGTAGTGAGTCTAAGAAAATAATGACATATAGAACAGTAGGAAACTCAGAAACTGAATGCCACTGTTACCTTTCTACATTATCAATTGACCAATTCTACATTACCAATACCACCAAGTACATCTTCCTCAGGCCTCATATACAAAGGCTTTTGTCACAAGCTCCCTCTCACCAAGATATGATTTATTTTTTCAGCTACTTGAATTGCATTTTGAGCTAATATTCCTTGAACTAAACCACAGTGTGTCCAAATATGTGAGTGGCAGTTGTTCCTGCTTCTGAATGGTATCAACTAAGTGGTCAGTTATATGAAGTAAGAAGCTTTTAAACAAAAGGGAACCATCAGCTTTGACTGCTCTGGAAACATTTCTGTCTATTCCTTTTGCAGAACCTCCATAAATCGTACCTATCTTCTGAGCTCTACTACATTCACTCCTCATCTTATTTATTGTCGGTTTTGTTACAGTTAACATTTGTACAAGTCAAACACTTGTTCATGATTTGTTTTTAAATAATCCCTTTATTACTTCCTCTTCATTTTCCATTCAGTTATCTTTATTCTTCTGTCACTGCCAACCACTGGAGATTCTGCTTTGATTTATCTTTCAATGAGGGTTTAAACTCCCTTTTCCCTGCATGTTGTTTCCATGTTCCTTTTCTACAGATGCTTCCATGTCAAACACTTGCCAGAAGCAGTATCTGTACCTTTACTAGGCTTACAATTTCCTTACCTGGTTCCAACACCCTGCCTCCCTCTTCCTACCTCTGTTAAGTACCTGAACACCTCTGCCAGCACTCTGAACTGAATTTAAATAGATACAGAATCTAAGTCCAGGGCATCCATGTCCAAGCAGAACTGTGCTTCTTCCTCAGCAATAAAAGAAAACAAACACCCACCATACAATATGTTGCAAATCCTCTCTCTATGTATGTAAGTTTTGGCATGCTGGATGCGTGCTCCAAGCCTAAGGCAGCCTGCACCACTCAGAACTCTGCAAGCTTCCACAAAAACCTAATGAGGAAATGCAACTGTGGCTGTTGCTTTACCTTCCCTTAAGCCTAATGTATTTTCTCCCTGGAAACTTCAAAGTTCAATATGAACGTTAAGCTCTTTCAAAAAAGTTTATGAAATTCTTTTTATTGGAAGAGAGGGACACAACAATTATTTCCATGCAGAAACAAAGCCCCACTGCAGAATCATGACTACTACATCACTATGTGCTCATAATTCATAGAAGATAGCAGAGTTCTTTGTAAGGATTAAAAGGATCAGACAAATTAAATACAGCATTGACAAGCTGATTCATCTTTTCAATTCTTACTACCAGTTATTTCATTAGGTCAGCACAACACCTAACTGCCACTAACACATACAACCACGCTTAATTTTCCATGTGAAAAACACAAGCTATGGAACACTTTTGTTCCAATGCTAATCCAGTGTTCAGTATTCATTTCTAATTATCACCTCTGAACCAGGAATAATTTAGGATTTAGTGCTATCATGCCTAACTGGAAATATAAAAGTGCGGAAGCCAAGAATGCAAGACATTTCAATGCATATGGCAACTACAGAAGTCTCCATTCGAAGGAATGAAATTCCCTCAGGTGTCTATGTTTAGGATCAAAGAACTTCTCAAAATACAGAATTTGGAGTCTCCAAGGGATCAAAATTACAAAACTGTCTGTAGTGAACTTTATTCAACCTAAAGTTTTGTGCCAACTTAAATACAATGCAGCTCTCCACTTGCAAGACAGCATTACCCACTGCGTGTTCTGAAATGCATGGAAAAGCCATTATACGGATAATCATCAGAACTATAAAATAGAAAAGCAGTAAGATGACAAAACCAGATACAACTCCAATAGCTTCCTTTTCAATTCAGGCAAGCAGTGTTCTCTTAAAGTGATGATTATCATATTAAGGTTCATCTCTCTAGTCACACCTTAAAAGCTAACGCATCTGAAAATCTATTCTATATTATTCCAGATACTTTACAAATCAGGTACTCAAACCAACCCAAATGGGTGGTGTTCTAGGCACCAATTTCTGTGCAGAACACGTGGCTATGCAGCTACAGCAGCTACCAGTGCTACACAAGCTGAAGGTGAAGGAAGCCTCTGCAGCACTGCTGCGTCAGGTGGAAATTCATGCAGTGAAAACATACTTGAAAATACTTTCCCTACAGAGCACCAGCAGCAAGACAAAAATGATCTATTGCTTCAGTCATGTTTTTCTTGAGTAACTGGAATTACTTTACTTTCTTTCCCAAAGCTTCACATGTCCTAGGCACAATCGGAAGGCACATACATGATACAGTAGAAGGGAATAAAAAATGAAGTTCTACACTGTACCCCATATATAACACATCACAAACTGTATTTGAAGTATCAATTTCTTATCATAGGGACATTTTTGGCTTAGTTTTCTAACAGAATTAGGTGCCTAAAGCAGCTTAACATAAAGGGAAGAATTATTCTGATCATTTAAGCCTTTTTCTACTATTATTTTCTATGTAGCAGAATTAAGATCCATGTTTTGAAAGGATTAATCAAGGAATTCCATAATGTACTAGTAAGCTTTCCTAAATGATTTTTCTCCTTGTTCTGCAAAAGGACAAATCCATAATCCATCCAAAAAGCTTTTAAAAAGGAACTATGTGACATTTGCATCACAGACATTTCAGATATAACAAGAAGAAAGAAAAAAATACCTGGGAAGATGACAGATAAATAGTCCATGGGGTGATTTTCAAAAGTATAAATGGAAAGCAGGCCCTCAGCTCCCACTGAATTTTGAAGGGAGTTCAGCATCCAACTGCCCTTCTGCCTTTGAAAATCTCCTTCAGAAACCCCTTGGTTACAAATGACTCCAAAGTTCAAAGAATGACCTTGCCCTTGTGGGAAACAGAGGAAGGCTCGTGCCTTTTAAAGAAAGATTTATGAGACTGTTGCTGCAGATGTGACTGTGATGAGGAAACAACACTTTATAGAAAGGAAACCCTAAAGAAACACACTCTATTGGGTTGGGTGGATGGGTCACAAGAGACTGGAACCATGAGTAGAAAGTATGGTCAACCACCTAGTGTGGGTTAGGACAGGAATATCAACACAATGGTATTTTGTTTGAATTTCTTGAAATTGCCCCAAATGGGCTAATGCTGGGAACAAGATAATTACAATAGAGGAGGTGTGTGTTATCTTTCCTCATGGCTCAGCTTGTGGTGGCTGCTGGGTTAGACATACTCACAGCTCTCTACTTGGTGATGGGCTGGGGATCTCTCGGGCAGTTTAACTGAGTTTGATAATGGTAGTCTTGAGGTACCTGTAACTATGCAAACTCTATACATCACATTTTTCATCTTCTGAATTGCCTTTTCCCACTAACATGGGCAAGAAAGTAGATTTCTATGTATACAAATGGTTTACAGGACAAACCATGATAATACAGATGTACAGACTTACCAGTTTGGAAACTGAAAATAATAGGAAGTAAAGAATTTAAAAAAAAACAAACAATTTTAACACCACATCCTTATGTGAAGAAAGCATTATGCCAGTTCTACCTGGGATCACAAAGTTCACTTAAGGTACATGTTGACACACCATGTATGCAATGAAAGCTATTTCAAGAACATACGTTTGTTCACTATAAAATATAGTATCAACTGTGATCAGACTCACTTCCTCTTTATTGCTGCTGTCACAGATCATAACTCTCAAGCACTAAAGATAGTTATTTTCACTGATAACACATATGTAACTGAATTCTCTCAGTCATTATCAGGAAGTACAAAAGAATGTTTACCATGCAGAGACTTAGGAATTAAACTAAAGATAAATGTTTAGCAATCTGAAAACTCCTTTCTTTGTTGCTATTTGGCACAGAAAAACATTAACTGAAGTGTTAGCATAATAATTGATATTAATATAAAAACAAAAGTTAACAACTTCTGTTCAACTAAACCCCTCAAATACACCAAATGGCTATAGCGATCTCTTTACATATATATATATATATAATGTACATAACTTTCTTCATTTGCATGTTGGAGATGACACTACATCTGAGCAACATTTTAGNTTGATATTAATATAAAAACAAAAGTTAACAACTTCTGTTCAACTAAACCCCTCAAATACACCAAATGGCTATAGCGATCTCTTTACATATATATATATAATGTACATAACTTTCTTCATTTGCATGTTGGAGATGACACTACATCTGAGCAACATTTTAGTTCTCACTGTGCTTTGAGTGGTTTCCCTGACTGCCGCAAGGTTCCTGGCATCCCTGCAGTGCACATATAAAGTGACTCCAAAGGAATCTACAGTTCAAAATCAATTTTTACAATATGAACAGGACATGAAGCAATTTAAAATGGTTAATAATTCTATTTAACTTTTCCCACTACCTTTTGCTTATTATCAAACTTATTAATATCATAATTATTACCTTTGCAGCTGAGTTTGATACTCCATGTGTGACATTTCTTATGAGACCACCAACGTTGCCATATTTTATAAGTCCAGTAACACCTTCTGAAACATCATTCAACAGACCCATAGGGTTGCCAAGGAAATCCACAGAGCCTAGAATCCTTGCTGCCTGACTAAGCAGCTCCTGGAAAATCAACAGGAAGAATGAAATTTCACTTACGGATCACACTGCAGCAACAGAGTTGATTAAAAGTCCCACCCACAATAAATGGATACACAAACCCATGTCTGTTTTACTGAAGAAACGAACACACAAATACCAGTAAGATCAACAACAGTTTAATTCTAAAATACAGTGTATTCTTAGAAGTATGTGATGCTATTTCTTCATGTACCAAAGCAACACAGAACTAACATTGAAGTAAATAGTCAAGAAAGGGTTCTCACAGCCTCAGGATAGAACTCATTGAGCAAGAGAAGCTCAGCCCCTGGCAGAGTAGAATCTGTAAGACACTTACCTCTTGAAAGTGTTTCAAAATGTCATTAATGATAAACTCCTGAGTTTCATATGGATGGACCCTAGTGAAAGGATCCAGATTAATCACAGCATCTTCAAATCGGATTAGAGGAAATCCCAGTGTGCTTTTCAATGCCTAATTAAATAAAAGATATTGCTACTTTAGTTTTTCTCTCTCATCCACAGCACCCAAGTGAATTAATCTTTAAATGAATAACAACCCAAAATTAACTGAAGCTGCTAGAGCAGTTTAGCACTGCCATGCAGATGCTTTGATATAGAGGGCAAACACTCCAAAAAGCTTTGACTTGTAAGCAACAATCCGTTATTAGAACTGCATTTCTTCAGCAACTACACAGTCATTAAACACTATTCCTGAGGCAATCTGTTTCAAAACAAAATGGTTTTAAGATTCTACACTTAGCACTTTGCCATAACTACTCTAATGTTCAGTTAAACAGAAACTTAAATGAATTTCCTTGATATGCAGTGAAGAAAAAACTAGGTATTTTTCACCTGTTGAAGTTCTATGAGTGGATTAAGTGTCAGGATGAGCTGGAATTTCTTGCAAACATGAGTCTCATTTCTTAACATTATGTGGTGTACCAAAATTTTTTAAAACAGCTTTTTCAGTAATTTTCAAGGAAGGAAACTAAAGCAGTAATTAGCCCATGGGCCATCTGTAGCATGCATAATCTATACATTAAAAAAAACATCCTTAAGGTAGACAAACTATATACAGCTGTATATGCAAACATATAAATAATGTTGGAAAAATAAACAAGAAAAATAATCTTTTAAGAAAGAAAGGCATCCCTTCTATTTTAGGTCTTGATGATCGCATCTGCACAGTCATCAACATCAAAAAATCTGGAGAAGGAAGAAGCCTGATACTTGTGTTTTATCTACCTTCACCACAAAAGCATGCCTGGTTGTAAGTAATGTGAGTGTTTCTGCCATCTGCAGGCACTTAATGTACATTATAGGTCTGAGTTCAGTTTGCAAGTAAGAAAGGGCCTATTTATTTTTTCAGTAAATGGATGACTAACTGGACTAGTCCTTATTATTCACCTGGGTAGCAAGTAATTTCCTGTTTAACTATCAGATATTCTATAAGGCAACTTTGTTAATATTGGTACCCTATAAAAATAGTCTCTCTACACTAAATTACCAGACAGCAATGTCCAAGCCAGGAACATTAGAGGTAGTTAGAACAACTTCTACAAAGGCTCTACTGTGACTATTCTCTCCCTCCCACCCTAAACTCTGCTGTGCTACAAAACTGAATGGAATTCTTTATGTGGAAGTCAATATTCAGAACACAGTCAGTGACTGCTATCATTTGGGGGAAGGGAAAAAATGTATACACCAAGCTTTCTCTTGGGAACACTGCTGGGAGGTGCTAAGACACATCTAGAGGCAATCATATATCCAAGGTTGTAGGAAATCCAAACAGAACAGCGGACATTACTGAGTTCTTAAAGGCACTCATCACTAACACTCTTTTCTCTCTCTAAATTTGAGATAATCAGATGACAAACATTCTGAAGTTAAAGCTCAAATGCAAACACATTCAAGGCACTCCTGATGTTCAGTGGTAAGGAGCATTACTGCTGCTACTGCATGTTTCTCTTTTGCACAAGGAACTGGTAAAAGCAATACAAGAATGCAGGACTAATGATACCCTGGGTCATCCTGGCAGGACTCCATGATTTACATTCATTCCATAAAACTCAACTTCTTTAAGAGCTTGCACACCCCAATGTCCTTAATATCAAGGACACAAAAAAGACCACCCAGTGTCTCAATTTTGGGTTTTGAGTGCAAAAGTTGAATAGGCAGCAGCTCAATTCCTTTACAGTGGAGAGGGGTTTTATGGTTTGGTTGGTTGGTTTTGTTTCAGCTCCCCCATCTTGGAGGCAATCAGCTGCATTAGTTCAGAGGGAACTGAAATATTGCCAACCGTTGCCACCTTCTTAGGTCCAGGAAGGTCCCAACACACAGCTTGCTAATACAAGTTGGGTGAGATTATCTTTTTCCTGTAATTTGGAATACCTGGTTCACTTGAACAACTGTGTCACAACATGTATTACCATGTGAAAGGGACACAGGATTTTCCGCTTCTCCATGTCCACACTCAATCTGAATTCAATTCAATATTGAACCAAACTGCATATTGCTCATGCAAACCCTCCTATTGCAACAACATTTTTTGGATGAAAACACTCAGAGTTGTCCTGTATTTTTGCTCCCTATGTTGAGTAACTTATTTTAATTCTTCACATCAGCCCCTCTGTTTGACAGATGCTCCCTTTAAGCTCTTTACACTACCATGAATGCAACTAAGATTCTTTGAAAAGCAGTGAGTTAGGTGAAGTTGGCTGTGCTTCAACTGAAATTACAAAAATGAAAGAATATCATAGAAAAGACTGTAAATTATGCACATTAAATAACAGAAGCTATTGGATCTTCTATTATTTGTAACTTAAGTAATGGAAGAGTAAATGGAAATTAACAGCAGTTAGTTAAAGCTGCTGTTCCTTTTTTCCTCCTACAATAGAATCTCTTTCCTTGGAAGCATACTCTGTGAATGCTCTGGTGTACCTTGAGGTCCAGAGGCAGCTTGTTGGAAGTGAAGACACTCAACTTGATTTGAGGGACACTAATTTTCAGGTTTTCAAAGTAGTATCGCTTTTGTCCTCCACCTTGTTCAACAACCTTTTCATGGAGGTTTTCATCATACTTCTCAACCTCTGCATCCAGACAAAACATAGGAATCAGAATAGATTGAACAGATTAAACATAAATAAATATGGGGTTATGAATACATACTTATAAAGAGTTAACAGATTCTCTGTACAAATAAAAAGTTTGTGCAACTGCTTTTATAGCCAGCAGAATTACTCATGCCTTGTGACACAAGGTTGACCTTTGAGGCTTAAGAACGTTTTTTTCAGATCTGCCTACATCTTTAAAACCTGACTGTATTTGTAGCTAGGCAAAGGGAAGTCATCCAAGTGTATAGTTGAAGTTACTTGAGCTTTTAATCTTGCTTCTAATTTATCTGTGTCAGCATAGAAAAACCAGGAGATACAAACTATGCACCATTTCCTACTGTGTAGTCATGGTCTTACAATACTTTTTTCTACTTTCTCTATACTTCCTTACATGCTCAACTACCAACATAATGTACAAAGCAAGCAAAGGTGACTGTCTTTTCATTTATCACACAGAATGGACAAAATGCCTACATAGGACCATTAAATCAATCAATTTATGTCCACAGTGAACCAAACTTGGGTGACACTACCAGGTCCACGTGTTATCTGTATGAGCATCTTGGTGTGAGAAAGCAGGGGAAGATGAGAAATGACAGAGCCTTACCAACTCAGGTTGAACAATTAAATGTGCTGAGTGTAAATGACAGAACAGTTTTTGTCTGAATCTTGGATGACATCACCACTACCAGTGGACAAATTACGAAGACTGTACAGTAGTAAGGAAATAAAAAGCAGCAGAAGCATCAGGGTAAACCAAAACAAAGGACAGGTTAGTAAACAGCAAAAGAGCAAAACTCAAAATCTTGATTTCTTTCTCATCACTACAGCTCTAAGTTATTAAATGCTCTGTGAAACTGGGGAATGTAATACTCTTTTTTTTTTTTTTTTTATTTGTTTGCTTGTTTGGCTTAGTGTTGAGGTTTTTTTCTTCTTTTGTAAAGAAAAAGATAGTTGTCTTCAATGTAGGGTCCATTTGAATAGATTTTGTCAAAACAGAGATTNGAATTTAATCTTTTTTTTTTTTTTTTTTTTTTTTTTCAGAGACAAATCTGAAGATACTGTATTAGCAAGACACAAAACTCTTGAGCATCATTTGTAGGCTTGCCCCCCTTTGGAGTCATGACAAAAATAGCTTTTTCCTGGAGCAGTTTTTTTCGGACATAACCCTACACACCCCACTGCATAAAAGTGACTTTTTCAACTGCCACTCCAAAACAGACATTCCAGAAAGTTTCCATCAAACAGATAAACTCCGCAACATAAGGATAAGAACAATATCTATGAGAAGATGAGCTCTGTCTTGCCTCACTGAGTGGAAAAAAATTCCGGTTACAATCAAAGCCAGGGGTATGGATGCCACAACTCAAAGGTCAGGCAGCCAAAATTTTCCTTCTGTTAAGCAAGAGGACTGCCCAAGAACAAATGAACAGAGATCCCATTTCTAGCCTTGGGTTGAAATAAGCAAACATTACTAAACGAAGTGGTTTGCTAAATTAGTAACACAATTTCTTTTACCCCAATTTAGATGAATCCAGATACAGGAAGTTAAAACAAATACTAAATTCCTTCCCACAGAGGCTCAGCTCAATCACTGAGTATTGGACAACAGCACATTACATAGGTCACTAGCTGAATACCATGTACTTCAGGAGCTTTACAGGGGCCACTGAGACCTCAGCTTTCCAGCTTTCTGTTCAACAGAAGTTTCCAAGCAGCAAAGCATTTGCCAGGTATTTTGACCTTATTTTAGATGCAAAGATTATCTGTATGCTGTAAAACTAGTCTTTGTAATTTCATAGGATACCTGATTCAGACTGATCATAGCCAAAGAAACTCAACAGTTTCAGAAGTAGTTTCTCCTCAATTTGAACGGTGAACTTCCTAGCAGTGATCATCAGGTGCTAGAAGGAAAAACAGGTCTCAGTTTACAATATTAACACTCCATGTAAGCCATTAAGTAGGACAGTATATTCTACTTCAATAGAGTATTTCCAGTGGAATAGATCTGTAGTAAAATTCCCACCTATACAATGTCTTTGGCAGTTTTCTTCACTTAAAGTTACTTTGACTACTGACAACTATTTCCATTTTTTGGAAGGTATTGTGCTTCATTGCCAAATACTAACACTTCAGAATCTGATGCTTTGCTGTTTTCCAACACTGAAATCCGCTGGTTTCAAAAGAGTGTCAAAATATATGGGGGAAGATTCCAAGTGAGAAAATAGGTCTTGATAAGCAATTCCGGTTTGCTCTCACAATGTATGCCACAGCTGGTGAATACATTTCCAAACAGCTGGTGAATACATTTCCAAACAGTACACAGCATAGGGTTTATGCTGCACGATAACAGCTTATTGGAGAGAAGCAATAACCTTGTACACAACCTATGAAAACCATACACAGATATTCTGGTTCTCTATGGTACCTTATCAGTTCTGAGGGGAAAATAACTGGCTTGAAAGGAAAAGTCACAGACATGAACTAAATCTGGCCTAATCTGTTTTATTTTTAAATAAGTTTATTATCTTGTTCATCACTGTATTGTAGCTTTAAATTCTATGACTGTAAGAAGGTGGATATAGCCTCCTTTAAGCCTCAGTATTAATTCAATAAAGCGTATTTCTCACATTATTTGAGTATTAGTAAAAATCAGGAAAGTTCATTTAAACAGATTAACCCTTATGGCACAATCAAAGGATGGTGGTTTACCTTGTATATATCAGTCAGTGCATTTTTACTGGGAAATTTCATTGCATTTACTTGCACAGCAGGACCAGTCTCCATGGATTCATTTTCACTTGTCTTAGGGGTCAGAAAGAGCATGAAAGGCCGCGTGGTGCCAATAAGCTGGTTGTCCACCTACAGAGATAAGAGAATCTGAATAAGTGACGATAAACAACAAGAGTGATCTTCCTTAACCAAGGACTTAAAAGCTTTCAGAAATACCTAATCCCTGAGCCAGGGAGGTACTGAATATACTTGGTTTGGTTACTGATCAACACTGAGACCATACCAAAGAAATATTGGAAAATGCCCTCCATTTAAAAAATGGTTGTAACTACCAACAAAACATGTAATAAAACTATTGTATACTCTGATTTTTTTTCTGTTTCAAAAAACACAGCCAAAAATGTTATACACCCCAGAGTTAAGCTACTCCTGCACTGTAGTTTGTATGATGCATGTTAAGTGTCTCGTGCAATGTACATCAGGACTTGCAATTCCCTTCAGCTTACCTTCTGAATTTCAAAGAATGAACAGAAAACAGAGGTTAAGGTAAAATTCTGCAAAGTCAAAACAACTGTTTGTAAACAAAATATAAGAGGTTTATATCTGTCTTATCTGCCTATGATCTGTCATTTATACTGTGGTACTAGCAGCATTAAGATTCCTGCTTTCAACAGCTGCTTTTTCATTATACAATGAGAAATACCAGGAAGGGAGAAAAACCTCAAACTGACCTGTTTGCAAAATAAAAATAAAATAATAAGAAAGAAAAAAAAATTCTAACTTGCCTATTTGAAATCCATGGCATGAAATACAATCCTCGTCTCAACTACTATTAAGTAGAGGACATGAAAAAAGGAAACGCCAACACAAACTGAAACTTGTATGATATGTAAGATTTGAAATCCTGTAACAGCTCTAAATATTTTTCAAACCTGTTATGACAACAAAACCCACAGAAGACCCATGAGCAAATACACTGGTTTCAAAACAGCAAATACCTGTATGTCTTGCACACTGAGCTCCAGCACCTGACTTGTTGACAGCTCTGTGTAGTGGATATTAATTCTTGTGAGGCTTGCAAACACCAGCTCTTCAGGAACCTTGTTGACCAAAGACAATCCTATTCCACCTTCCAGTTTCACAAGCACCTGAAAAAAGAGTATTTGAACACAACAAAAAGCTCACTTACCAACCAACACTGAAAAAACCTGTGATACTGAATACACACTTCTGCAAAGAAGTATTTTTGTCAATGGTGTTGATATGTATAAAACCAACTTCTAAGCATGAAGGGTTTTACCAAGTTCATAACAAGAAGTGATTATGAGGAAAGTTAACAGCTCCCCCCAGCCTCCTCTAAAATCTATAATGAAAATGATAAATTAGAAAGACAGATACTAGTCTTATTATCTTACTTCTAATTCCTGCTCTGTATCTGGATTTTTCAACTTGCGTAGATCCTGTTCTGTGATGGGAAGTTCATCTCCTTCGCTGGATAAACGATCATTTCTACGTTGGTTAAAATCCGTTATCTGATAAATAGATACATTACTAAAATGAGCACTTACCGATTCACAAATAACAACTACATTGTCCTACCTTATAAAATTATGTTTTAACAAATAAATACAGTGAAAATTTTTGTTGAAATTATTTCTGGTTTATGATATTCCCCTCCCACTTTGTATCACTATAAAGGAATTTTTGGTAGGAATTTAGAGATGCAATATAGAAAAAGGTATTTCAAGAACAAGCAAATAATGAAACTAGATTCTAGTTAATGAAGGGTTTTCACCTGTAGAACTCTAGTTGGCCCATCTGGGATGACTCTAACAGCCAGTACTCCTGACCCAGGCCTCATCTTTTGGTTTATGAACTGCTGTTCAGGTGGAACTGGCCCCAGAAGATCAAGTGAAGTATCGGGACCAAGAACAACTTCTGCTCCATCATGAAGGCCTACTATTCCCCCCTTTGCCTGCAGAAAGAAGAGCAAGGTGAAAAAAATAAGTAAACAATAAGGAAAGGCTTCAGATAATTATTTACATATATTAAAACTCTGTGGGGAAAAACAGAAAAGCATCAAAGTTCTTTTGATATTTAATTCTCAACTCTGTAAAAGCAATCCGGGGTTCTGCGCTTATAAATTCTACCATCAGCAAGCAGATTTATCAAACAGTTTGCAAGAGTTAGCTGTCTGCAAGTCAAAACTTTCCTGGAAGACAAAGAGAGTAGACAGTTCAAACTGCTTCTAAAATTCTTATTACTAAAGTGTCAGAACCATGACTGTGAGAAGTGTTTGGTTATATACAAATCTTGACTTCATCAGGAACACTGATGGACACAATCTGCAGCATTTGGTATGCATGAGAATATCAAGGCCTTATTTCTCCCTGCGCTACTATATTTCAACAACTATGTACTAATAATTTTTACTTTCAAATTAATAGTGCAAGATGTTTAATCATTTGAAATTGCTAAGAACATTCAACCATGAATTTGAACCACATGAGCTGTTCGCTCAAGCATGATTTCCTCTGTAATCTGAACTCTGGCCTCAAAGCTTTTAGCTGACTGCAATCAAACTCAAATGACTCTGTCATCTGTATCAGCAGCAGTCAACACAAGTTCAACACAGAATCAGTATTGACCTGGACAACAAGTCCATGAATACCACAGGTCAACTTTCCATCACGGAAGTTCCATGTCTGGGTAGTGCTGCGCCGTCGATCAGGCTTCCTCAACATCAGGGGCTCATACCTGCAATGAAAGCACACCAACTTGTCGGTTCTAGTCTTGAGATGCATTAATGGCAAACACTTTAATTTTGCTCAAGCTCTTTTCCTTAATCACACTTCTGAAGTGCTCTTTTTGTGCTGCTGAGAATATTTCCAAGTCACAAAAGTGATCACAAGGTCTGTTCACAAAGACAGATAAAATCTAACTCTTCAACATGCCTGCAGAATAATTTCTTCCTTTATTCAGAGAGCATCACAGAATCATAGAATAGTTTGGGTTGGAAAGGACCTTATTAAGATCATCTAGTTTCAGCCTCCCTAGACCATGTCACCCAAGGCTCTGTCCAACCTGGCTGCTTCTCTGGGCAACTTGTTCCCGTGGAACATGATGTTAAGAGTGCTTTCAAAGACATGGTCCATACCTGTTATCGGTAACAGCTGCCAGGCCTGCAATATCTAAAATCATACAAGAGTCCACATTCCGAGGAGATGCTTTATGGGGGTTTTGAGGAACAGATGAACCTTCATGGCAAAGCATTCCTGTGCTTGTCATTTTCCAAAGCTGGGATCGTTTTCCTGGCTCCTGTTGCATAAAAAAAAAAATCAACATTTAAGTGAACACAGCAGTACAGAGCAAACATTTCTGTTCTGTTTTGCTATCAGATGCTTTGAATTATAGTTCTTAGAATGACTTGTATATATTTATATTCTGAACCCTGAATTAGAATTAGGAACTAGTTTGCATAAAACCTTCTAATTCAACTCTGATAACCAATGAATATGCACCCTATGTTAGCACTATTAGATGCAAAGCTGTATTTACAAGCTATTTTTAATCTCAGCAATAACTAAATACAGTTTCTATTTCTTAAAAGCTTCAGAAATAGAAGACTTAGCTTACAATGCACCAAAAAGAAAGCATGCCCTACTTGTTAACTTCATTAAAACATAAAACATATAATTATCACACTTGATTGTCTTAGAGGCATTGACAACATTCCTTACCACTTTTATTCAAATTCCCTTTTCTGTCAGTCTCACAGCCATGAAAGTCTTATACAGAATCACCACCTTAATTCAAGCAACCTCAATTGCAATAACCTGTCACTTTCAGTAGAGTCCATCTCCATCCTTAAAAGTTCTCATGAAAATGTTCTTTTTTTCCTCTCTCACTGCATATGATTTTACTTCAGCACACAGCAACAGCATTTTATCAGAATCAAATTTATCTTGGTACCTTCTTTTTCAGTACAACTCTTTGAGTCTTTGGAGAAACATCAAGGACAAGCTCTGCATATGCCGCATCCTTATTCGAAGCAACTGGTCTTACACCTTGTTCCTGTAACCTAGAACACCAAGAAAACACCACCATGTTTATTCAGAGTAGCTGCTGCTTCTGCAGACTGGATTACCTCTGTACCAAAATCCAACTGAGGAAGCTTATGCTTCCTATACAGCCAATGAGACTAAAATCTGTATTGTTTGGGTTTTTTTTCTCCCTCTTGGTATTTTTGGAATTACCAGTGCAAGCTGTCAATTTGGGTACAGTCTAAAAAGGAGCTTTAACTTCTCACTGCGACTAGGAAATTCTCAGGCAAAGCAGATGGATTCCAAGCAAAAATTTCTGCCTTATATTGAGGAAAGCAAAAAAGCATGTATCAATCTCCCATAGCTGTTTTCAACAGCATATCAACTAGAGCAAGTTTATCATTCAGAGGCATGTTATAAGTAGATATGTCCGGAAGTCAATTTTCTTTATACACCAAATCTAATTAAGCCCCTGTGACTATAAATATCTCTGTTCTTCCAAGATTAGACAGTGGAAGCACAGCAGACACCCTATACTAAGAAGTGTGATAAACAGTGGTAAGCTGCACCTATAAACCAAAGTTATCACAAACAAGGTAAGACACAGGGCTCACCAACTGCCAGACTTCTGAATTCTGGCACTTCTTCTGCTACTTACAAGGTTGACCCAAGTTTAACTGCATTTGAATAACTTTCCAATGGCAACCATTAAGAGAGTATTAATGTAAAGCCTAAAGAACACGGTGAACATTCAACATATTTTCATCTAATAGACAGAATTACCCTGAGAAAGTATATGCAGCAGCAATATAGATGAAGTTCTCGTAGTAAAGCTGCTTGCTCTCTTGGAAGTCATTCATGCTACAAACAATTTCCGAGGAGCCAGCCCCTTTGACTGTCAGCATTATAAAAGGTTGTAGAATAGGTTCGTCCCAGGCATAGTCCAGAGAGGTCATGGGCTTTACCTCAGTGTACAGTCTCGGCTCGACAACACCGTGCTGATTAAAAACAACTGGGACCTGCAACAGTTATGAGAGGGGATTTGGTTTCACAGAAATTGTTAACCAGACAGATGTTTGGTGTTTTGCTGTTGTTTGTTCACTTCTCAGGAGTTGATCACAAACATATTCAGCTTGCTCCTTTCCCTCCCCAGTGGTTTCACAGGCATTTTCTTCCATTCAGGCGTCAATTAAAGAGAGTCTCAAAGGGATGAGAAATGTCATCTTTGCTTTTATCTGTCATCCATAGTACAGAATGTCTTTAGTGCCATAGCAGCATCTCAAACCCACCTAATCAAAATTAGGAGACTTGCCCACTTCTTTTTAGCAGTTCAGTACCAAAATCCAGAATGAGAACCAGTAACTGTTATGAGCACTGTCTCTTGCTCTGACCACAAGACAGTCAGTAAATCATAAAGTAAATTATTTTATTTTTATAATCACTCACAGGGAAGCCCAAAAACAGAGAGAAAGGGAGTGGTAGCATTACCCTGAATTCTTTTTAAAGGTTATCCAAGTGCTGAGAATAACACAGGTTAGATTAGAAACTACCACCCTAGCACAGTTTCCTCGTCAGTAATAATGCTCTTGTATGTCTTTTAATGCACTCATGAAAGCCAAATGTTCGTGCTATTATTTGAACATGAAGAACCAGTTGAGTATTACCAATTTTTACTAAAACTTCAGAAAATTACAATTACTACCTACAGATACCTCTTGCTACACAGACTTTAATTTTATTTCATTACATAAGCTTCGGCTCCCTCTTCTAACAAACATGAAAGTCCTACTTCTTTTATTAAGAAATAGACAGAAAAGTGATTTTTTTTTCTCTTTTACCTTGGAAAAATTGTCTATGCGGAAAGGTGGTGGTAACTGATCAGTGTCACTGAATGCAACGCGGTATGTGGCTCCTTGAAGAGTAATTTCTACTCTTAAGAAGTAACATTTTCCCAAGGTGTCCCTGAATAAGAACAAACAAGTGCAAGAGAAGTAAAAGTACACTTCTGATCTGCTTTACCCAGCTGTTCAACAGCTGCTTCTATCAAAAAAGGGAAGCATGCTACAGAAGATTTATATATAATAGCTACCTCATATTAATATGGAATGAGTTATTTTTGTTGACCTCAAAGCCCCCAGACCAAATGCAGTTTGGGACATCCATTAGTCTCACACACAACAACTGATCATAATCATTACGTGGCCAGTGGAACACGACGCTGGAACCAGGAAGTGTAGAGATATAGCCATCGGGATTGGATGTTCCCTAGTAACAGAGATTGGTAAATACATATCCTACAGGTATTAAAACATACAGTACCTCTCAGATATCAACACAGCAATTATTCTGTTATGTGGATGCTGGTACTGGAGTAATGAGAAAGATTTCCATGACCAGCCAACAATACTTTCAAGTATAACCCCTGTGTTCCTTTTGGTTAGAAGATGCTGTGAATGACTGCAAGTATTTTACTAACAAGTAACAACAGGAAGTATCTTACCCGACCTCTGGCAAACTCCCGCTGGACAAAGGCAAGCTTGTAGGTTGATTTATTATCTAGCAGGTAACGGGGTGCAAATGTTACCATACATGTATCAATATAACGGCCTCTGCCTTTTTTAATATCGATACCTAGTGATAGAAACAAGTGAAAAATAAAGCTATTACTTATAAAAGAAAACAAAACATTTGCCACAAAACCTTTCACGTAACAGAGGTTCTTTTTCTTGGACTTCTGAAGTTCACATGGCTGTACTACTTCTAAGTAGGTTTGAAATCCCACTGCATTACTGCCTTTGATTATTTAGAGTGTCCGTACACTGTAACTGGTCAGTCATGTGCTATTTCTGTGGCAGTACTATGGCAGAAACTGCATATCGAACATACTTCTAAGTATATTAGAATGTTGGAATAAAGACACAGAAACAAAACAATGGGTAAATGCAGTTATTAAAACTCAGTGATGAAATGTGAAAATAAAAATAAAACTGATTTTTAAGCTAGTGAAAAAAAAAAAAAAAGACATAAAACCACTTAAAATACTCTTTTTTATTTAATAATTTTCTCTGAACCCACAAAAACCTATAACAACATATGCTTCCCTGCTGCAATTGTTCTGTTTCTGGTGCCACTGCCATCATATCTTCAAAAGTTCTATAGCATTTCCCAAAGGTTCCTGTCAGCACATACCAATGCTGTAAATGAGGCCTGGCCTGTTTCCATGCTGAATCACCTTCAGGGATCTCACACCACTACCACCATCCAGGGAGAAACCCTGGCACCAGCCAGGCATGCCTTCAGGATGGATTCCTCTTCCAACCCGCATTGTACAACTAAGGGTGAGAAGAAAACACAGATTTACTCATTTAAATGAAGGACCAGGTATCAACACAATACTCATGATCAAACACATACCCAGGTACAAAAGAACACCTGTGTTTAAATATAAAAATATTAGGAGCCACAATAAAGCTCTTCTTGAGTAATCCATTCTGCACTTCTGCCAGAAGCTCTTTTAACATATGTTTAAATTCAGTGCAATAATTCAGCAATTACTCAATTAAAAGCAAATATTCCGTGACCATATCATGTAAAAGGCTTGAAAAGTTTAAGACTGATTAACCATGACAACGTTAGTGTGTCTTTTAATTTGAAAGGAAAAAAAAAAATTAAATAGTTTTTTGTGATAAATTAAGCCATTTTTCATTTGAGCAAGAATTCCAGAACACTTCAGGTAAGTTTGTTTTAAATCATGTTCTTATATTAATGGAAAAAGAAAGTTCTCTCCTTGTTGCCACTTAAAGTAACTGAAAAGTTTCCTCCAAAATCCTGCTATTTCCTTTTACATCAGGATCACAATAACTATGCTGCATGTGGACTTACATGGTTTACTAAGTGACTGCTACTACTTCTCTATTAACAGTCAGATCTTACGATTAGGGGGCTGGGGTAGGGTTTTTTAGTGGTAACAAAGTAATTTATACAACCTGGTAATTCTCTTCAAAAGGTTTTTGATTTTCTCACAAAGAAGTATGAGTTCAAAATATACAAAATAAACCCAAAGCAGCCTACAGACACAACAGAATTAGCCAACCAAGGAGTTTTCAGTACGCAATGTCTAACTATCCAATATGCTTTTTTCAGTATTTAGAATCTTAAAAACTTAACAGGTGCTCTTAACAGGGACTTTTCCTACACAATATTCATAGTAGCATATCAGCACTCAATCCTCTGAGAATTACTTTCATACTTTGTAAGGTTCCTCTTGTCTGCTGCTCTTACAGTACTACTTACAAGTTTGGCTGTTCTTTATCAGCATAACAGAAGAGAAGTGGGCTGAGGCTTCTAGCAAGCTCATGCTCTTCAAACTGACCTGCAGCATCTGTTTTTGCATTATCTTGTCTGAAGATAAGTGGTAATCCTTTAAGTAAACACAGAAAGATAGAGTAGTAAACTGTGCTTCACCTTTGCATAAATTAAAATGAGAATGGTAAAAACTACTTCAAATTAGGGAATATCCTAACATTGCATGGAATCTTTATTTCCCAGTTTATGATTACATAAAATACTGTAAACTTACCTGTTTTGTTGATTAACCAGTATGGTGCTGAAATCAGTATTTTTAGAGAACCTTCTGCACGACACACAATCCGGATGGTCAAGTTTAACAGTCGTTTGTTGACATCATACAACCGCATCCGCACCATGTAGTTTTGTGTTCCAGGAGGAATTAACAGCTCTTTGCAGATTGGGAAGTTTTCTAGCAGTACCCCTACAAAAGTAAAACCAAACATCACCTACACAGAAACACTGGTTTCTGATGCGCAGACAGGCTGGTGTTTCATACAGCTGAACCTTTCTGAGTATATCATATAGCTTATCCAGATTAACTTTAAAATCTCTCCAGCATAGTAACCTCTGACCTCATAAAGAAATGCCTCAATTTAAGTCACAAGCAGCAAAAAAAGTTGTATGAAGAACCCTGCTTAGGGCTAATTACCACCTTAAGCATCAAGTCCAGCCAGAGTTGAGTAATTTCATACACACTTTCAACACCAACATTTTCTGTCAGAAAGAACAGCACAATCACCCAAAATTTTGGGAACTTATTTGATTTATCACCTTCTTTATTGCTGTTCTCTACAGTTTCCACTCTCAGGGAAATGAGAAAAGACCTTGAATGAGGAACAGATCAAGACACCTGACAGATTTGGGGAATGATGGCAATATTCCTAATTCTCTTGGGATGCAGGCACTTGGTTATTAACTATAAGAAGCCCTGCAACCCAATGAGACAATCATACAAATGCTTTCAATTTTCTCGATACTATGGTTCTTTAGACAAGAAAGAATTATACAGATGTACTCCTTCAGGAAGATCGGAAAGTAGGACCTGAAAAAGAACCTTACCAAGCTCAATGTTCTGAGATGTATCAGCTGTGTGCAATGCTGCCTCTTTGCCAGGTTTTAATGTCCCTTTAATTGGTGTTCCTTTAACATAGAACTCAAGTTCACAAGGCAGCAAGTTGCAGATTACCACCGTTGGCAATAGATAAACAGTATGCCCAGGCTGCCTGAAAATCTGTTTAGCACTGTCAGAAAATATGTTGGAAGGCATGTAATCTGGATAATTTTCTTTTTTTATAGCCACACAAAACCTGTGAAGGTAAACACATGTGAGAAGTCAATGAACTTGACAGAATAACTGAACCCTGTCTTTGTGTACTGCAGTGAATCCCACATTATGTTGTACTTTCAGGACTGACAGCAAAACCATCATTTAGAATTGTTCTCCACATAAGCACTTTGGTGTTTCATTACAAAGCACTTTGTATTTATGCCTAACGTTAAGACAATGGGAGTTTTCTGATTTTATTCAGAATAATTAATTTAGTCACAGAAAAAGCTTAACAGAAAATTCCATTTACAGATTACCAACTTTCATAAATTTGAAAAAAAAACATGTTATCAACTATCACTAAACAGATTTTAACTATTAGAGTATAATCAAGTTCTTAAGCATGCATGTTGAACAAGTCCTCCTTCCCAGTATATGTACCCTTGCTTTGGCCACCTGACGCTTAGTTTTTCATTACTTCAGGTAAAATAATGAGTAAGCAAGCCTCCATTTTAAACAATTTGCTAATTCTCCTCCCTGTGATACATTCAAAACCAGCAGATTAAGAAATGAACTATGGAACTGGTACACAGCAGTAACTATAAACATTATGTAAAGGTCTTTTCCTGAAACAACTTCCATAATCTCTATTCTTGTATTTCCTAAACTGAGAGCATCCCTCTCTAGCCATCTCAATCCATCATACCACATAACTACTAAATTCCATTAAAGTCCTCACCATGCAGTGACATTCTGAAGCTTAGAACAGAGCACAGGACATTCATGACTAAGGATGAGTATTTGGGACCACACTACGGCAAACCACCATTATCCTCAGTGAGACAGACTAGATAATTTAACAGCAGTACACATCCTGTTTTCTAAACTTTTTGCTTTTTACAAGAAATACAATTAATAGTGTGCTTACTTTGTGTTCTCAGACTAATGGCACTGTCAAAGGGGCTTAAGGAGCCCTGAAGAAACTCAGCAGTTATGCTTTAATGCTTTCTCATTAGTCAACAAACCAAACAAAACATCCCATTAAACTGCAGCAGCTTTCATCTCTAAAGGATCTTCTTTCCTGTTGTTTACTTTCACATGATTTCATTTATTAGAAGAAGATAATACAGAAAAACAATTAGGTCTTAATTACCTGAAAAAACGGCTGTTTTCAGACTCCATTGAATGACACTCTTGCTTACTGCTACAGACCTCTGCTGTCTTCTGAACATTAGTCCAGTGAATTGGAGCCTTACAGAAAAAGACTCCCATTCCTTTCGGCCTGGCTTGCAAACGCCAAGATGTAAGATGTAATGGAATTGCAAAGGAATCTCCTGGCATAACTGCTGGAAGAACTACAGGTTCTGCAACCAGAGAAGAAAACATACATATTAAAACAGGCCCTTTAACTGGAAAGCATAAATTTTTTCATATAGTAAGTCCCAAATTTTTGAAGCAACCTGGTTTGATTTAACATAAAACACCAGGTACTTTATGTATGTTTCAAACCCCAATGGATTGTTTCAAGTCCTATTAATAATCTGGCAGCAGACAAATTTAGGTGTGTAAATCTCAGACAGGAGCCAGACGAAATTGCTAGAATTCAAATTCTTCTTGATTGGATGCTTTAGTGAAAATGCTTATTTCAAAAGGACTTCATTCATTACATTTTGGGTACATCATGAACTTATTACTACATTTTTAGACTGCTCCTTTGCATGCTAATTCCCCAAGCCTTCTACACTACTGCTGAAAGATATAACATGCTACATACAGAAATAAGATTGCAGAGTCCCAGCTTTCTCCATTTACCTGAACAACAAGCAAAATTCCTAGTGGGTTCTCTAGTTTACTTTGCTGATCATTTTCTTCTTAATACTACCAATTTCCCCTCCAGGGAGGGCTACTTTGTTGTGTAGATGGGTGAATCTTTTTGGAGTGGAAGCTAAAGATTCCTCACAGTATGTAAGAAATATACAACACTTACTGTCAGGAGCAGAAGGACTGTCTAGCCTTAGTTCCATTGGTGTTTCCAGCTTGTTCTTCACCATCAAGGCTGAGCGCACTGTTATCACTTTCCGAGCACTACCTTCCATGGTAACTTCAAATACCACACGAACTGGAGGCAATGAAGAAAACTGGAAGATATTCAAAAGCATTAAAAAGCTCAGGTAATGATTATGTCTAGAAGAGATAATGGGTTGCCCAAGGAAGTTGTGAATGCTCCATCCCTGGCAGTGTTCAAAGCCAGGTTGGACAGAGCCTTGGTAACATGGTTTAGTGTGAGGTGTCCCTGCCCAGGGCAGGGGGGCTGGAACTAGATGATCTTAATGTTCTTTCCAACCCTTACTATTCTATGATTCTATGAGGGACACCTTAACTTTGAAGCAGTAACTGCTGGCCTAAAAACTTGCCAACTGAGTCCAACCAAGTGCAACACCTAAGTTATATATAGTTTGATAATAATGATTTATAATCCTGTGCCTCTTCCTCAAAACACAATAAAATTAACTATGAAAAAGTAATTCTATGTACTAGTAACTCCATCACCATTTTCAGAATGATGCAAGTTCAAATAAGAGCAATATAGACCCTAAAAGAACACCTCATACATTCTCTATTACATTATTACATAAATTGATGGAGCTTGAACTCCAAGCCTCATGTAATTATGAGCCACTCATCATTCCTGTCTGTCAAAACTAAAATAAATAAGGTGAAGCTTCCTTAGAACATTCATACTTCCTTCACTCTTAGCTGCCTTTCTACTGAGGTGCTCTATCTCGTACATTAAGCAAAGTCCACTTATATCCTGAAACCCCCATTTTATACGGGCTCACATGCTGGAATTCACATACTGATTTGGAAGTTCATTCTGTTTGCCTGACTTCCACTTTTGATAAGGTTCTAGAAGGATGGAAATGCCAACTCACTGTAGAATTATGCTAGTCTTACTTAAGTAGCTCTCAAATAATGAAAATATATACTCACATAGACTTGCGGATGTATTATATTTGTTCTACTTATTGGGCTTCCAAGCTGGGAAAATAATAAACAAGAAGGTTAAAGTTGTTCAACTTTTCAGCTATTACTCTCAGTTGAAATACAGAACATTAATACAGAAGAATAAACTCTTATTGCTTTTTGTTGAGCTGATCTTCAATACAGTTTGGAAAACATTTCAGAAATCTATCAGCAAAACTTGTTTGCAATGTTGCTTTGAAAAGAGTTGAAGAAGGAAGGTTGAAAAACAAGAAAGAAGCTACAGAAGATGTTTCTGAACAGCAATTCTTGTTAATTTGCATCCTTTCCCTTCAATAATTGTTACAGAGAGATGATGATTTTTATGCTTCAATATGAAAGCACCAGATATCTCCGATTCAAATCAGATACTGGCTCTTGTCAGTAGTTTCATGAAACTAAGTTCTAATCCTGGTTTATACACAAAAGATCTCCACTTCCAACTTCTCCAGTGCTCAACAATTTTCAGTAGCAGAGCTCAAAGCTTAACTAGTTTTGTAATCCATGAGATCATTTTGATCACTGAGCCTGAACCACCAACTGCCAGCCTTCTGATTATTACACTTGGCATTTTTCCTTCACGACAAGTATATTTTGTCTAAGCAGCCACATATTTCAACAATCTCTAGGCTCACAGGAACTTACCAGTGTTACTTATTTTAAGTAAATTAAACACATGAAAAGCATTCCTGCAGTAGAAGAAATAAAAATAGCTGCTGAGATACTGTACTGATTTAAAGCTCAGTCTCCACGAGTTCATGATACTAATGTATTAGTGTGTTACTGGGAGCTCTGACTGCAAAGCACAGACTAACCACCAACTACTCTGTGTTTTCGTTATGCATAAAACTGCTAGTTAGGAACACAGCATCTCTGAACGGTTCCAACCCAAGCTAACTGGGAAGAGCACCTTCTCGTACAGCAGCTGCTTTAAGATCAAAATCTTGGAGACATCTTTACTCCCAAATCACATATTCTTTCAAAACTAAGACTCACAATCAGAACTTACAGTAGAAGAGGATGAGTTCTTATCTGGTGCAGCATATCGGAAAAATGTTCCAACTTTATCTACAGACACTGGACTGACTTCTTCCCAGCCATTCACTCTCACTTGCAACTGGTGAATTCTTAGATTGTGAGTGTGCCTACAAAGTCAGATCAAGTTAAATTACTATTAAGCATTATTACGTATCAAACAGTTCAAGAATATCCCCTAGATTCCAAAAAAAGGAATCTCCCTGAACTTTAAAAAAAAAAAAAAAAAGTCTCAAGAGATTTTCTATTTCATGGATCAAGACACGATTTTACATCTGTTCAACCTTCCCCAATGAACATACAGAAGTACAACTATCATGTAAGCAAAAATAAAAGCATGCTACATACTTGCTAACACATTCCTCTAGTTCTTAACACTGACAACACTAATGCTCAACAACCAATGTGCCCACTCCCCCCCCATTTAGAATAAAGGACATATGATTTGCAATTGAGGCCCCTAAGTCTTTCCAAAAGCTTATGATGATCCAACTCATATCTAGAACAGTTGCCACCAATAGCAATATACACTGGTTTCTAGACAGCTGATAAAACTCAAGTATAGAGTGAAATTATTAAAACCAAAATATTAACAGGAGATTTAAAAAATATCTGCTTTTTATTTAACATCTGCTAGTGTCATCAACAACTATAATCCTACATGTTTCATACGTGAGTGTGCCAAAACACATCTCACAGCCTGGTCACTTCACCTGTGTCTGAGTTTTCCTCTAGCTTCGAATTCAAATGGAATCTCTTCCCCAGTAATAACCTCTTGCCATTCACTGACATTGTGGGCATCATCCAGCAATGTCCCGTTTTCCTCAGGAACCACACCTGGACTCCCACTGTGAGACAGGGCAGCCCTGAGAAGAGAATCACATCATTTCACAAACTGACAAAAGTAACGACTTCAAGTAACAAACGCTTTTTAGTCTGCATCAGTCTATACATTCCTGCAGAAAACACATACATACCATGAAGGGGCCTATATTATCTGAAGGCAGCCTACAAGGATGCTGGAGAAGAACTATTCATCAGGGACTGTAGTGACAGGACAAGGGGTGATGGGTTCAAACTGAAACAGGGGAAGTTCAGGTTGGAGATAAGGACAAAGTTCTTCCCTATGAGGGTAGTGAGGCACTGGCACAGGGTGACCAGAGAAGTGGCAAATGCTCCATCCCTGGCAGTGTTCAAGGCCAGGCTGGACAGAGTTCTGGGTGACACAGTCTAGTGTAACAGATCATAGAATCATAGAATAGTTAGGGTTGGAAAGGACCTTAAGATCGTCTAGTTTGAGGCGTTCCTGCCCACAGCAGGGAGGCTGGAACTAGATGATCTTAAGGTCTTTTCCAACCCTAATTATTTCATGATTCTACAAATGTTTCTGATGAGTTTTCTAACTCTGTTGAGACTCTTGGAAAAATATAATCTTTTTTTTAAGTTGTAAAGTTATTTTATTGCCAAAGAAAAGGCTCTTAATTAAGAAAGACTGGGAGTTGCCTGTGTTTCTCATGAAGAAAATTAAAGTACTGAAAACATTATGGTTTGGCTGACATGGGATTGAAACCAGACAGTCACAGTGATACTACAACAGCTTCTTACCTGGTAGGAGTTGTAGTTAGGGTAGCAAACCAGAGCGTGCATCCAGTATGATTTCTTAGAGCAAACGGGACAAATGGTTGCCTGCGTTTTGGAGTCTTCATTTCAGCTAAAAAACAGAATAAAGATTTGTCTAAATGCTTAGGAGAGAAGCATTCATCAGATATCAGTGTAGGATGAGTCACAATGGCTGCAGAACCACAACCTGAACTAACTAAAGAAAAACAGATAGAACAATCAAGATAACATTACTAAAAATGTTAAAATGTAGTAACTATTACAAAAATGGTACAAAGCAAAATCTTCCTCAACACCACCCCTGTCAGGAACTGAGCTTAATCTAAATATTCTTTTGTTTCTCCATATGAAGTCTTTTAAAACACAGTGACTCCAGTTCTAACATGTGGAAAACCTTACTAAAAACTCAGTCATAAGCAGTAACTTTTCAGGTACATCCAAAGGCTCATAAAGCACTAAACACATATTCACTTATGATTAATAAAATGTATGATGTTCTATTCAACATGACAAATACAGGACTATCCGCTATCCCCTTTAAATGTGACTTTTATCCTCAAAGACTGAACAAGTAGCAGTATTTCCTTACCCACGAAAATTCCTACTAAAACGAAGTATGAAAAATAATTTGATGCAACCAAAAGGTTATCTGAGTTTGTTAAAATGCTGGGACAGCAAAACTCCAGAAGAAGAAACTTCACCTATCATGCTTGACTTCTTCCAAGTATGCATTACTATACTAACAAGCGCACAAGTGTTGCTCTCATCTTCTGTACTGCAGTACATTGTATCTGTGAAAATACTTACTGTGTTTGGACAGGATAAAAAAAAAAAAGCCTGTCCAATTCTAGTTACTTACTTAAAAAGGATGATAAATGGCTGCTACTTAAGTACATACATCCTTTTGAATGACAGAAGTAGAAAGAAAGCTCACACAATAAAACAGCTGCTTGAACTAAAGGCAAGACAGAAATTAGATCTATTCCACAGAATTCATCTGCAGTCATCCCAGAGGCTGATTGATACCAAGTTCAAGTACTTCATGTTTTGAAACACATCCATCCCACCATGTGTCTAACTAGTAATTTAAGCACAGGTCTAGAGAGGCAAGAAGGGGTAGTGGGTAGTCACATTTTTGAAGGAGTTACTGATCATCACATACAACTTTCTTCTAAACAGATGACAGCAAATTCCTGTATAACTTAAACTGCAAGTGGAGACTTAAATCTGATCTCTCTGAAGCTTACAGGAAAGTTCTTTCCAGTTAAATGGCAAGAAGATGGAATTCTTGAAAATGAAAACTGGTTGTCGCCAATTGCAAATAAAACAAATCTTTTCAGTGTTGAGCTTGGCTTTATATCGTTTTTTTTGGCTAGCTCAGGTTCTACAAGATTACAGATCAGAAACCGAAAGGACTTTTAGTTTGGCATTTAATCAACTGCCAATTTATTGAGACTTAAAAAAGAATTGTTGGGATCATCGCCTGAATTCCCAAAAAAAANCAGATCAGAAACCGAAAGGACTTTTAGTTTGGCATTTAATCAACTGCCAATTTATTGAGACTTATTCCCAAAAAAACCATAATGTAAAGGTTACATTTTGAGACTATTTCCTGAAAATAAGTATTACCATTAAAAGGAGGGTTTTCTTCACAGTTCATTTAGTAATTTAGTTGTAGCAGCCACTAAAAGCCAAGAAGTAAATTTGAGGTTTGTATTGTCCATTTGATTTCACAAACAAAACCCTTCCTGAAAAATACCTCAGAAAAATAAATCCTTCTATCACTTCCCAATTTGTTTTTTTTTTTTTTTTAATGTCTATGAACTGCCTGCTCCTAAGGGACAGTCTAACAGGCCACAGATGTACATTTACAGAATACTTTCTGTCCTCCCATGCAGCAACTTTTCTTCAGGGGCAACATATTCATCAAGTATGCTTTCTGGTCTTCCGTAATGTCAAAAATTTCTTAGAAATCTTACTTTAAACTGCATGGGTTTGGCCGAAGACCATACTGTTGAATATAGAACAAATTAACCAGGTATTTATTGGGAATGCTTTACTCTGAAGGCTTATGGAAAACAGAATGTCCCTTCTGAAGGCATCTTAAAGTTTAAAGTTGCTAAATAAATATGGTGAATCAAGCATAAGTATCAATATTGAACATACTGCTGGGTATTTTCTGAATATAAAATAAAACCTTGTGATTTTATGACACTGTTTTTAATCATACTATATTGTCTCTCTAGAAAAGTGATGCTGACCAGTCAATAATTCTTATAACCTTCCTCAGAAAGACAGTCTTCCTATTCAGGATTAGTTATACTTCTCCCTTCTTTCCTGAAGGAACAGAAAGACAGCATGAAATTCTGAAGTTAAGCCGCTTAAAAGCCAAGTAGCAGTTATGTTGTTTGGTTTTGGGGTTTCGTATCTCTGGGTTTTTTTTTAAATATAGAGGCCAATCGATCAGCTAGTCACAAATACAACACAGCATTTATTGTACAAGAGCCTTCCAAAGAAGAAAAAATAACCTTTTTGTCTCTCTGTGCTATACAGTACCTCTAGCATAGATCTGATGCTCTAGGTTAGTCAAACTGGCTGTACTCCTAGTTCTAAGGTAGACAAGAGGAAGGCCTGGCAGACAGGAAAGACAAAGTTAGCATGTAAGAAAACCCGCCTATAATAGGTAGACTCTTCCCCATCATGCATCAGTAAAGAGACAGACAGTTGGCATCATGCAGTCAGTGTGAGTCTCTACCCTTATGCTTACACTAAGTTGGCATTTAAATTGCAGAAATTTCTTCCAGAAGTAACACTGGGAGAAAGAAGCTGAAAAGACCCGCCACATATCAAGAGCTATTACTTAGAGAATTGTTTCATGAATATAACAGCATTTTTTCCATATATTCATATAGGTCTTTGGGGGTACAGAAAGGAAAAGATAACCTCTGAGCTGTACACACCCTTAAGTCAACACTCTTATTTAAGCTTTGACAGGGTAGTCACTCATAAGCTGAGAAAGTGTGAGGAAAAAAAGGAAGCAGAAGTAGCCATGCAAAGTTCTCACCCAAGGCTAAATAGCCAGAAAGGTTTTTTGTTTTAAAGAACACAATAGAACAGAAAATAGCTTTTTTGTCTTTTGCCAAACATCATTAACCATTCACTGTATGCTATGAACACCAAACATTTATCTCTGTAATACATTAGATTGAATGTGTATGTCAGGACTGTTTCTAATAATGTGTGATTAATGAGGATCATACTCTGCCCAAAACATGGTGGATCCACCGAAGAATCCATCCAATCTTCTGTACTGATTACATTCACCTCTTTGTCCTGTTTACAGTAATCTTCCATCCAGGACTGTTTGGTACACGTGTACTGCTCTAGAGGAATACAAGCATAGACAGTGTATGTCTCCAAGCTGGCAGTAAACAAAGCAATTGAAAAGCATGTTACATTCTTAACACTGAAGAAACTTCACTTTAATGGCAGAAGTTTTATTTCACTGCTTTTTCTATGAGCCACTTAACATAAGTCAAACACAAAAAAAAGCAATCACAGCAGAGTCTTCAAAGCCAAATATTTTCATATTCTTAAGATTTTTTCCTTTTTTAAAACTTTCAGTGGAATTCCATGTTCTCAAGACACTCCTGTGGCAATCTGAGAGCTCTCCCTGAGAAGGCAAGTAACCTTAAATACTTTCACGGTAGAAGCAGTTTCTGATTTATTTTTTTTACTCTTTTTAAGAGGTACATGCATATTCTTGCCTAAATAAATATCCAGACACCAACAGAGTCCTCTGCCCAGTTTTAATCATAAACTAGCCTTACTACTTGTTGTCACTAGTATTAAAAAAGCATGATGGGAACACTTAGGAATCTTTGACTTGCTTCTTTCCCTCCCACCTTGTCTCCCTCTTTCTGGCACAGGATTGCAGGAGAAAGGAAGGAACAGTCAAGGATCAAGGAAGGCTCTTCTGTTAACAGCTGCAAGCTCAGACATTGACTTCTTTCTTATTATGTCAGATTACATTCAGATTTCCATACAGAATAAGCAATGATCTTTCTGGGAAATGCACACCACCATAGGCTCACAATACAGAAGCTTACATGAAGTTCGAGTTAACACTGAACAAAATACTTTAATTTCCTGAGGTGGGAATTGACAGGTCAGGTTTTCAGAGACCACAAAATTGTGAGTAGCTACCCACTACACCTGTCAAGGTGCTGAAAAATGAGTTGAGCTCATTAAAGTATTTTTAAGTATTGTAAAGCAGGGAAAGCTTTAGATGAAAGTCTGCTTCTGATTAAAACTAAATTTCAAGTGGCATATGAATTTGATAGAATTCCTATGACCAAAGAAAGAATTCCTACTATCCTCTAAAATACGCAGCTCGTTTCTTTTCATTTCCACAATATCTGATAAAATACAGGCTGCCTAAATGCTCACCTGTGTACATTATCATGGGAAGTATGTAGGGACTGGCAGCAAATCTCCCTCCCTTCATCTCTGGGGCACCAGCAATCAGAGGTACCTGTCATTTTCAGTACACTGAAATGCTGAAAACCAGACTCTACAGTGATGCTCTCAGGGAATATTCATACATACCCATGAAGACAGAGGTAATGTTTATATCCAGACGGTGTTCAGCCTTTACTTCCAGCTTCAGTCGGGAAGGGTGGAGGCGGCTCGAAGCTTGCTGTTGCCAAGAAACTGTACACTGCCAAGGCTCAATAAATGGCTCCCAGCCTAAGTATCAACAGAAACAGTCACATGTATTACACATTTGAAGGCCAAATTGGAATGCTGTTTACATGCAAATAATGAGATCCCTTTCAATCTGCATTCAAGATGAACTTGTAAGCCTATAGTTAATACAAAGTTGCTCCAGCTCCTCCACTTGAACCAGTGTTTAATGGATGTTGGGTCTCCTGGAAATATCTTAATTCCAAGGAAAGCATTAGAAGGCAATTACAGCTTTGTGCTGAAGTTAACTGAAACTAAGTTCTCTGACATAGTTTTGAAAATGATTTTAACACAATTGTACCTTAGTTGGCCATTTGGCTATACATTCAGTATCACAAAGGTCTAAAGGCTATTTAAAAAACCCTATCCTATGTATTTTTAAAAACAAAAAAACCTTAGTAACTTAGTTACTGACAGATTATTCCTGAGGTGGTTGTCACCAATTTTATAATCGAAAAATTAGTTTCTCCATTCGGAGAAAACATGTAACTAGATTATTTCTTTTGTGCCTGACCAGTATTGAGGCACAACTTGCTGTTATAAATGTAAAATATAAATTATGATGGTCTTATATTAATCCATTGTCTTCAGCCTATTCACTTCTTCAGACTATTCACCTAACCTCACATATTTTCCTTCCTGAAATAAGTGACAAACTGAATCCATCAAAACAATTAAACACTAAAAAAGAGAAGTGAATGCAGAGACATCTAGTTACCCAACTGTCATGTTCCTGGATAACTTTTTTATGCCATTACATTTGAAAGCTTCAGTGCAACTTTCAAAGCCAGGTTGGATGGGGCTTGAAGTAACCTGGTCTAGTTGAAGGTATTCCTGCCCATGATAGAGGGTTAGAATGAGATAATCTTTAAGGTCCCTTCCAGCCCAAATCAGTCTGTGATTCTATGAACTTTCATATCAGCAATCTCCCTACTTTTCACATCCTTCCATCTAATACCAAGTCAGGATATTTTGGCTAGGATCATGTTCTCACACACACACACACATAGTATCACAAAATTCAACCCTTCACATTCCCTTACATGCACTGCATGTTGGGTAAAGTTCAGCCTGCTGCAGTAGGCAAGGCTGTTTTCCCAAACTTGACTAAAGAAAACAACACACCCCCCCGTATTTCACCTGAAAGTTCACGATTGTAATAATCTCCAGAGAGGATAAAATGAGCATAACCTTCGGGGTTGGCTCTCAAATGCTGGAGGAAATTCAAACCTGCAAAAAACCAGTGAATATTACACTAATGCAAAACAATCAAATTCCCCAATTTCATGAACTGTTAAAGCAAGCTATGGAAGGTTTTGTCTTGTCTTTTAAATTTAAATGGTACAAAAAGTGTATCACAATATGCTTCAAATAACATTTACAGTCAGCGATGTTTTACAACATGCTCAGGACAGATTCCATTTGTTATGTTCTGAAACCAGAAACTTACCACTACAAAGGCTGTTATCTTCTTAAAACCAAAACTTCAAACAAACAAAACCTAAAAACAAACACCCCCCCCCACCCCACCAGCCCCGCAAAATACTGTCCCTTAAAATTTCACAAGCCTTAAGAAACTAGAGCATGATGCTGAACATACACAGTAACTGGCAGTAATTTTATGCAGCTCACTCAGCAAAACAACATACTCACGTGAAAAGGTTAACTCAGCAAGGGGAACATCACAGTCCATGCAGTCATCAATAAAGCAAATGCATATAATTTCTGCTTTTATTTCCACTCCAGAGATGAACTGAAAAGGCAAAATCCCCTGGCTATCTCGACCAGAAGAGGTCTGCGAAACTGATTTCAAAGGTTCAGCATTCTTAAATAACCAAGTGGCTGCTTTTTTCAAGTCACCTGAGACAAAACCAAACAAGCCATCAGTCGTTATCTAGATTTTCAACAAAATGTACTTATTTAAAAAACATATGTAAGCAAACTAATTCCCTCTCTCTTCAGAAGTATAGCAAGACACCAACAGGACAAAGAGGTGGATGACAGCAAGAAATAGGTAAGCCACAGAAGAAAAAAAACAAACCCAAAGCCCCAAAACAATCCAACCCCCCAGACAAAAATATACTCTAACACCCCACATATGACATCCCGAAAGCAAGAAGAATCTTTCAGGTGTAGGTTCTACACAGCAATAGAACAGATAAATGAGAATGCTTCAGATTACATGCCAACATACAGCCAAAGTAAACAGGAAAAGGAAATACTGCCTCTGCATCAGCTATTTTACAGTCTGAAAGTTTTTACTTAGTTGGAAGTTAGGCAGTCTGCAAGGCCAGCTGAGATTATTTGAAGTTACCTTGGCAGATCAAAAGAGCTTTACGACAATCTTCCATACTGAATCCCAACTCCTGGAGGCGAGCCAGCTGCACCTCTGTAATAGAACAATTAAATAACCATAAATCTGTGACAGTTATCTACTGGTGTTCATTTCTAAAGTCAAACTACATCTGTATGAAAAACAGGGGTTGTTTGGATAAGACTACAATTGTAGAAAAAGCATATGAGTCAGCACTGCTCTGAAAAACATAAACCTAAAACAGAACCCCCTGACCTGGCATGTTGATATTCTGGAGTACATGAGCTATTTTTATTCTCCTACAGGAAGCCAATGTACTCCATGAATTTAAGTTGGGACTACAATTTTGTAAACCAACCCTTCATTCAGAACATCATTACTTACAACTCACTACATGACTCTCTTCAGTGCAGTAACAAAGAAGCCTTTTCACTAGTGTGTGTTCTCACTACTGCCAGTGGCTCTGACCACACACAGTATTTGTAAATTTGTTTGTAAAAAAGCATGTCAAAGACTTCTAAAGAGGTTAACTAGTATTTGTGATGCTTTCCATTTCACTATCAGTTTATTGTGTTTGAAGAGGTAGCCCCTCTCCCACTTTAAATCATTGCTACATATGAACTACTTCATGATGATTTACACTGATAAGCAATGCTAAATTAACTGTAAAACAACCCAGTGTCATGCTGCAAGAAGAAAAAACCCAACAACCCCCCCTATTTTTTAAAATAGTATCATCACAATGTTACCATTGATAATTCAAATTAATGAAGGCCTTTACACATTAAGATATCAACATCTTTTGTGTTAAGCATATAGTCTAGCTTCACACAGCAGAAACCTCCTTTAAATATAAAAAATAACTTTGCTCCAGCAGTTATAAACATACCAAGAACAGGATCCAACACACGTTTGGATGTATCTCTGTTTTCATGTGTCAAGGAGGAAGTTTCATTCACCAGCGCTGAACCAGATGGGTTAGCAGTATTTTCAGCAGTTGATACAGTTGTGTCAGGCATAGCTACACTAGTCTGTCGAGGAATTGACTTTGCAATTGCCAGGAATAGTTGAACATCATTGTAGGACAGTCTGATATCCAGTGCTTGCAAGTGAATCTAAATGGAAAATTAAGAAATAAGATTCAGTTACCCTTTTCTACATATTTTTCTTGTATACTTCAAATATCAACAAAGTTCTTCACAAAGGAAGATAAAATTTAGTATTAGAATCGGATGACCACACTGTTTTAAACCTCCAGTAATAAAATTACCAAGCTTATTATTATTTACTAACAACTAAAAGCATGTGTCAGTGGAGCGAAAAAAATTAAAAAAATATTTCTTTGGTATAATGGTAAAAAGAGATTCCCCTCTAAGAAGCACTGAGATACAGACCACAAAACTTCTTCTTTTGGGTATTAGTAACTATCTAACATGTCAGCCGATTTTTTCCCCCACTACTAATCTCCATAATATATCCCAGAAATTCCTTGCTCCTTACTACTAAGTACACTTTCTGCATGTTTGCTTCTTTGCCTTTTCCACTTGAGCAAAAATCTGTCTTACTCTTTTCTTATGCATTTGAAAGCTGTCTGTGCAAGATCATGGTCTAGTATACTCTATTGCATGCAGTTTTATTCAAGTATTTAATCTCACCTCTAGAATAGGAGGAAAATCCTCACTATTGAAAGCATCCAACAGACCTGAACCACTCGGGTAGGAAGCATTCCCAACAAGCTCCAGCTGAATTTGTACTGGATCGATGATTGACAGTGCAGTTTCTTGCTCATTTCCTAACCGGCATGAAAACACCTACAAATTACAAATGGGTTTAAAAAAAATTTAGGAAGTGAGAGAAAAGGCCTAGCAAGAACCTCAGAATCAAAGACTGACTACCACGAAACATGACTATAGCCATGAATAAACTGCTCTCTAAAGAGAATTCCTTTGCAAACTTTAAGACAGCACATTGCTAAACTTCTCCAGACAATTTCTTCCAGTGCCCAGTAAATTCTGGAAAAGAGATTCTGATATGCAACCAAATATTCCCTTTAATGCTAAACTTAACCTCACTCTATCTCTGCTCAGCCTCTTCTTCCAAGCAAGTTCTTTTAAACTCTCCCTCTGCACACTATGTAACCCTCAATTCTGAATGCTCTTATTGCTTTCTCTTCAGCTGTTCAGAGCTTCTTCAGCTGTTCAGAGCTTCTTCAGCTCTGTTTCCCCAAGACTGGCTGCAGCACTCCAACTCTGGTCCTGCTCTGTTGAAGAGGATGCAAGGTCACTTTGCGTACTCAGAATTTCTATTCACAAACTTGCTAATAACAAACTTCAAAAGCCATCATATATATTTAAAGTATTTTCACTATCTCCCCTAATTTTAGATGTTTTACAAAACCTAATTGATTTCTTCTTACCTCAATGCCAAACAAACTACCAGAGAAAGGATGATCCAGCAACTTGGGCTTATAAGTGAGAACAGTTGTTCCCTTCAAAATAATTGCATTGGTATCGAAACAAGACATGTCTTCAACAACCACAAATTCAGTCCCTTAACAAAACAAAACGACAAATAATCAACAAGGCAATTGGAAACACCACTAAGGTATTTCAAGCATTTGTAGCAGGTCCTTTAACTGACCTGTTTTTCCACTAGCCCATGGCTTCTTATCAGAAAAGCTCCTAAGAAAGGCACTAGAAAAGAATACATTTACCTGTCACATTAACCTTTACTTCCAGTTGTTTTTCTGTAGACACATGCAGTGATGAACGCTTTGTAACTACTCCACTTTTCACTGCTTTGGGAACTACAGTTGTTTCACTGCTGTATGTTCGCTGCCGGGAAGAATGGTGAGTTTCCCGCTTTTTGGTATCTCCAGGGGTATATAAGAAGTCATGAACAAGTAACAACCAGTCAAAGATCAGAAATACACGAAGGTTGTTCAGAACAACTGTGAAACTGGAGGAATCCTTTGTAGACCTTTTATGAAGAGAGAAGGATACATATGAACTTACATGTATTTAAAATGGTGGAGAAAACTATCAGTATCTAGCAAGTAAGAACTACACGAAACTTTGTAGTGATATATTTAATTTATAGAGTGTCTGGCCTTTGGAAACCATACATATATTTAAACAGATTGAAATACATCAAGTCGCTGCAACCACAGAAACACAACAGATCTTAACTGCATGAATTCAAAGCTCTAATGATACAAAAGATAAACCGAAAGCTATGCAAAAATAAGTTAACTTACAGAAGTTCCTTTAATATATTGACATTATCAGTGTTACTTTGTAAAGCGTCCCATTTTAAACCCAATCTTTTTAGTATTGTTTTACATCTGTTCAGTATCAAACCTAACATACTGCCTGTGAAATTCAGACCTGGCTCCATATCCCTCTAAAGCATTAGATGTACAATGTGTTTCCTCTCACACTCTGAAAACATTCTGCAGCACAGGAAGCTGCTTTGTCATCCAGAAAAAATGCTAGCCAGCCTTACTGAACTTCTAACATCCCATTCTGGGTATCTGGCTAGGGGGGATAAAAGAGTTTGGTTTCATTCTCTGGACAGAATACCAATTATATTTGGTCATGCTAACTGGGAAGTAACCTATATGCTTAAATACAATGAAACAATTTTATATCCACCACACTCTGAACTATAAAATCTCTAAAGACTGCGGTTCCTTTGTGAGAAGCAGCCTGCCTGCACTGCTTCCAAAAGTAAAAGCCTTTAAACCTCCCTGGCTCTCCAGGAGATTTCCAAAGGGCACAAGCCAGTATAACACTATCACTGAGTTCTGAGACTGTCTTGTGAAAGAGGTGCCATTTCTGTACTTAATTGATTCTCTCAGAAAGGTAGCTGTGACATTTACTGGGAAAAAACTTTTGTGAAACATATAAAATAATATTATATTATTTTTAATACGCAAGCATATAAGGGACAGGGCAGATTTTAAGCACTGCTGATTCTAGTAGGCCAGAACTTCATCTGATTCGCTACACATTCAAACGTAAAATTTACTGTCATGAGGGGGAAAAAAAAGTTTAAAAAAATCCAACAACCTCTAGATAATGAATAACTGCAGATTTCAGTCTATCAAGCACCACTGACCACCCCAAAAGAGTCTTCAGATTTGAATATATTGCCAGCAGGTTTGTCTAATTTAATAACTGCTATATTAAGAACAGGACAAACCTGATCAAGTATGTTATTATTTAAAAACAAACACATAAATCCCAGGATTACCAACCTGAAGTGCAATTCAATCTGGATTGCTCCTGGACTACTTGTGTTCTTTGATGACTGAAAGATGCAGTTGAATACATTTGGCGTGCCTGTAGCAGACTTCTGTCCAGCGTAACGTGTGTCAAACGCCATCATGGAATGAGAAACCAAATTTACAGACTTTGTTCCATTTGAAGAGCTTTCAAAAAGCAACTTGGATTTCTTGAAATCAAACCTAGGAGAGTAAAAAAGCAAAACAATCCTGTAGCTCATTTATTTCTAGACGCCCCTTGTTTTAAATGTGCATAGTATACTGCCAATATCATTCATTTTCTAAACCAACTACAATCACACCTCATGTCAAAGACAGAAAGTAGATCTATACTGTAGGTAACAGTATTTCCCACTGATACAGAACCTTCTGAATTAAAAAAACCCAACAAAACAACACAGCGGAAGTCTGGGTTTTTTTCAGATTATCTCTCAACATTTTCTTAAATATAATTCCATTTGTCTTGGGTAAGTCATCTGATAACTAAACTCTGATTTGAAGGACAACTTAAAAGGCACAGTATCTTCTGATCAGTGCCATTCACTTTCATCCTTTGGCTCATCTGAAACTCTCAATCTGGACTCTGACTAAAAATTTCAGTTTCATTGCATTACTAAACCATAATTTCATATATTACGTTAACTCCTGTCCTACAATCTCTGAGATTAGCACATTATTCAGGATTAGGTATTCAGGAACAACAAAATTCATACCTGGCTAAAGAGCTGCATCCATCTTTCCCTTTTGGATCCATGAGTTCCAAGCTCACATTAACCATGTCGATAAGGAATGACATAGAAGTATACACTTCTCCACTCAGAACTGTCTGAAAGTGGAAAACACCCACATTCCTTTTAAAACCATCTGTTTAACTTTCATTTCTTAACTAAATGTTGTTATTTCAAAGAGCTGCTGTATCTTTCTCCTTCAAAGAGCTTAATTAACCATTGCTGGGGCAAAGTTACATTTCACAGTAGTATGGCCTTCAACTTGAAGTTAATCCATTTTCACACTACTGTTCTAGAGTTTCTTTGTTCTTAAAATATCATCATCATTTTTCCCTAAAAAAAAAAACAACCCCAAAGCCAACAATTCTTTCAACCTTCTATTATTAAAACAGATAAGTAGTTCCTAAAATTTAGGGTGCTTTTTTAAAGTTTTAGATGAGAAGCCTGCAATGAAGACCAGTCAAATACTCCTGAAATTTCAAGACAGAATTTCTACTCCATAGAGTTCCTCTTACATGAATTCTTGGATCTTGCAAGTCATAAGGCCGCATGAACTCTTCTATAGGCTCCCCAAGGTTGTTCTCCAGCAGTCCCCTTATCAGCTTATACTTGTTCAAATCCAGAGTGCAATGGACTGATGACAGGTTGCCATGTATCGATATGTCTGCAACTGCATGACTTAACTCTCTGCAACAAAGGAAAAAAACATCAGTATTTTAAGATGCTATAAACCAGCAGGTGACACATTTAAGATACAATAACAGGCAACTAAAACACTGAGTTTAGACTGACAACATAAAGTGATCATGTTTAAACTTACTTGTCTAAGTTTCTTTCTACTTGTAACTTCAATCTGAAAGGTTCTGTTAATAAGCTTCCTCCTGTTTGCCTCACGAAGTAGGATGGAAAGCTCAAATCTGCATTAGTACCTTCCATAGACTTTGAACACTCTCTGTGATATCTTTCTGCAGCAAATATGTCCATGTCCTGCAGATCAACCACAATGCAGTCTAAGAGGCAGATGTGATCCTCTGCAAGTGCACAGGAGATAACACATTAAGAAAGACAAAAAAAAAATATCTGTACAAAACAAATACAGTTTCTCCTGGAAGTTATTCCATTTCTTTAATCTCTTTATTCACACTCATCAGTATCTGTAACTACCAGATACCAAGCTCACTCACAGGTAAATGTAAACTCTTAATTAAAAGTCCAACTGTATTCCTTAAATATCGGCAATAAGCATCTCAAAACATGGCCAAATTGCAGAACCAGCTTTCCAGAAACTGAACTACAATTCCCTAATCCATTAAGCTGCAAAAATCAACCTTGAAACTAACAAGTATTTTTTTTTCAAACCTACAGCTTTTAGACCCAGAACCTTACTTTGTCAGTGGCACATAAGATACAAGCAAAATTGCAATGCATTATTTTACAAGGAAAAAGAGCAGCTATGTAGGGTTTCCAGTGTTTGTCACAGACCTGGGCTGTCAGGGTTTGGTACAACAGGGAGCTTTGGTTGTTGCCCTTGTTGCTTACTCAGTGTATTCAGCACAGGTTCATTCTTCAGCTTAGACAAGTTTGTTCCTGATGATTTTTTCATGAACAATCCTTCCACTGGTAGTTTTGATTCATCAGCACTTGTTGTTTTCTTCATGCTATGTTTGGGAGTTCCCAAAGGAGATGAAAATTGAACTGAATCCTGCTAATAAAAGTAGTTTTGTAATTAATAATAGCTTTTTAATTTAAATTCTAAGAAACCAATACACCCAGGTTCAAGTTGAAACAAATTCCTATCAAATAACGAGTATTTTATTTGACTGCCAGTATCTTTTACTGTAGAAAGATAGCCAAAATTTTTTCTTATAACCTTAACAGAAGAAAAGGTTTATTGCAGCAACATTTTAAAAAAAACCCTGTGAAATCTTTCAATAAGAAATTAATTCAAAACCAATGAGGTTTGAACAAATTAAAGAAACTCCAAATATATGAATGAAATGAACACAAAATAGAAGGGTACAGCTGTCAAGTTATCAAGCATTTCTATAGCATAAAGACTGTTAAACATTTAAAGCTGGTTTTCAGAACATCTTCAGAAGATGGAAACAAGACATTTCTGCAAGATCATGTCAGCAACTTAGTATTTTATTAGAGTAAGGGAAAAAATACTTCTATACATGAAGTTATTTTATGTGCTTTAAATACTTCAGTCGTCATACCAAAATGTGTCCCAAATTTTCTCTACAGTAGCTAAGCTTAAGATTGAACAAATCTCTACTCTTATTGTTAAAATGCCCACAGGTGAAAAAAGAAAAGCTCATTAGGGACTGTAGCGACAGGACAAGGGGTAACTGGTTCAAACTTAAACAGGAGAGGTTTAGATTGGATATAAGGAAGAAATTCTTTCCTGTTAGGGTGGTGAGGCACTGGAATGGGTTGCCCAAGGAAGTTGTGAGTGCTCCATCCCTGGCAGTGTTCAAGGCCAGGTTGAGACGAAGCCTTGGGTGACATGGTTTAGTGTGAGATGTCCCTGCCCATGGCAGGGGGGTTGGAACTGGATGATCTTAAGGTCCTTTCCAACCCTAACTATTCTATGATTTATAGATGAATAACATTTTAGACATTTCCCCACACACATAAATCCAGTGAAAATCTTAAGAGCTTTTCCACCTTCATGATGCTGTGCAGCAGCAAAAACCTACAGAGTATATAGTTCATTAGTAAAATAGTCCCATCAACATTAGGAATTCATTTTACCAAAAAAATATCTGTGGAAAAAGTTTATACACTATGCTTATACTCTGAAGCCAGTTTCAGGGTTCATTTAGTCTGTCCTGATTTAAATTTATTAACTTTATGTTTCAATCTTACTCAGCTTCACATGCCCCAGCAGGTAACAGTCACTTGGCTTCAGTGTTCCACTTGCCCCTTTACTCTGGGATTGCCCCCTTTATCCATGACACTAGTACTGTTACTTGCCACTTCCCACCTTCTTTCTGTATCTAGCTTCTGATGGCACTCTACAATCCTTACCCATAAACTTTCCTTTGGGTTTTTAATTATCAATCTTGCTTGCCTTATGTGGTTTTTAAGTATTATTCATTAGAAAAATTCATTGCAGCCACAATCAAGGATTTTAAGATTAAGAATTTGAAGACATTAATGTTTAAGTTTACACTGTAAAGACAAGACTGAGAAGTACATGCAAAGAAAAATCACCAGATCATCTATAAATACATTAATTTATGCAATAAATACAAATTAACTGCTCCTCAGACATGCATAAAAAGCACACCACAGCAAATTTAAACCTTATTCTTACAGAATTCAGCAATCTTTAGAACAGTCATTTTTAATGTATAAAGAAAATTTTGAAGTGCTAAATTCCAGAAGAATATTTCCTTTTTTAATGAATGAGGATCACCTGAAAGCTACTCTAAAGACATAAAATACCTCAAATAAAACTGCATCCTTGTATGCATTGCCTTGTAAAATCCAATCCTCAAAAATGAACATAGGACAGAGAAAAAAATGAATTAAAAAAAAACAAAACAAAACACCTCAAATGCCACCCATTTCAAACCCTGAAATTTCCACAATGCTACATAACACAGTATTTTTAAGTTGAAATAAAATTACTATGCATACATCTTCTCTTCTAACTCAAGAATCTACCACAAACCTTTAACCACACTGGCACACTAGAGTACAGAAGACCACTCAATATTACAGTCCAGGATTTCCTTACAGCAAAGATCAGTATACATAAACCAGATGGAGGTAATAGACGCACCACAGACCTACTGAAGCAGTTTAGTCTACCTAATTTCTGTCCCACTTTAAAATGGGATTAGGGAGTTTCCAGAACAACTACCCATTTTGTTGCATAGGTTAGATATAGAAAGCCAGCAACATGGACCTTCCTTACCCCAAACTTCATGGCTGCACCCTTCACCAGCAACACCAACTATTCCCTGTCCTGCGCATAGCCTTACCTTCAGGCATTCACTGGAAACCTTTCATTAGATTTCATACAGTCAAAGCAACCGCACAAGCTCAGTTTCATTAACAGTAGGAAAAAAAATTACAATTCAAACTTACTCTGTTCTCCAGTGTGTTGCAGAAGTCTCACCCAATACAGATCTCTATTTTCTGCCATTTCCAATGCTGAAATATCACTGGTGAAGAGCTGAAGCAACTTCCAAATAGGGTTAGCTGAGAGCCTATTATGCTCCCACCTTTAGGGGTGCACTCAGCTGGGCCCTGTCTCCTTATAAGGCCAGTTCTACTGAGTTCTACAGAACCATCTCCCCTGTCTCAATGGTTTCAGAGAGCCAGCCAATGTGCAGAAGGGAGCAGCTGGGTACAATCAGCAGCAGGCTGGGTCCAGCAGCTTACCCTGAACACTGGCATGGACTGTTCACTACTAGTAGCACAAAGTGTATATATACAGTAAAGCATAAGAATCATTTACCCATTTTGATATAGGAATGTAATGCACAAAAACTAGAAAAGACACCCAAGCTGCTAAATTAAGAAGTAATATTCTTACCTTGTTCTTTAATGAAAAAGTGCCTGGCATGCCCGCAAACAGAAATCTGTTCTTGACTTTCAGTTTTCCAAGATTAGCTACAATAAGACTATTAGACTTTGAGCTCTCAGGTATAAGCAGAACAGGAGCACCAGCCTCAATATCAAGAAGAACTCGTGAAGCTCGCTGTGCTTTATCTCTTACCTGGTAAGAACAAAAATTCAGTACAAAAAACAAGCATTAAAGTACAGGAAGTGGGTGATTATTTCACAGTGATTAACACTGAGTTCAGGAATTCCTTGATTTACAAAGTAATGTTTTATGAGATTTTATCCCCCC
>NDXB01015376.1:64788-84314 GCA_002631895.1 Agapornis roseicollis | reverse complement strand
CCCCCCCCCCCCCCCCCCCCAAAAAACCCCAAAACCTCCTCAAGCTCTTGTTTTAGGCAGAGAGTATAAGCTAATTAGAAAAGGATGACACAAACAGCACACACCTGTTTGCCCAACCTGTAGCTGTGCCTGGAATTGGTCTGACCCAGGTGTAGGACCTTGCACTTGTTATGGTTAAACTTCACGAGTTTGGCATCAGCCCACCTCACAAGCATGTCAAGGTCCCTCACTGCCACATTAGGTTTTGTACAAAACAGGCTATGACTGTCATGATTATTTATCTGCTCTGTCATGCGGAAATTTGGCATCTGATTTGCTCAGTCTACCTGTCATCACCCTTAATCAAAGACATACACCTGAGTAGAAAAGAAAGACTTCTCATTTGGTTCTCGTTAGGTATTGTAACTACCTGGTGAACAGTGGAGAAAAAGACAATAAAATCTTAAGCCCTTTTTGTCCAGCATCACAAAAAAAAGGAATATACCTGTATGGATGCATACTGCAGGACCCAAGTGCCAAAGCTTTCAGTAATGTGCAGACTGGTATTCTATGCTTTCAAATAGCAGTAGGACATTCCTAAATAAGATCTTTTAACTACAAGATGGGTATTAGCAATCTCGACCAACATCAGAACTCTAAAACCTCATAATTTCAACTCACCTGAGCTGATGCATTAAGATAAATTTTGTGCAATTCAACTGTGGAAAACAGGCTAGGAAAGATTAAAAACCCAGACATACTGTTTGTCCTTCAATTGCTGCTCTTTGCCGTCCCAAGACATCCTGAAGCTGAGTAAAATGTTGGATGAATGACACCACCTCTGCCTGGAAACGCTGAGTGTGCACATATTGAACAGACGCCATCCGCAGCGTGACACGAATATCACATTCCCGTTGCAGCAAAGGATCTGGCCTCCCATATCTGATAAAGGTTGAAAGCAAACTCTAGTTCTCCTAGCCAGGTTTTACAAATAGTGCTACTGTTTTGTATTAAAGATAGTAATACAGACAACATAACTGATGTGGACAGTGTAGAATTAAAACTATTCCAATTGAAAGTGTGAAAAGCTGGGTTTATATTAAATATTTCTAAATTACATACATTCAAGTGCTACTGCATTTTAATTAAGCAAACAGGAAAATTCTACATTTGGAATGTACCTCTAATCTCTACAGCTAACAGATATATCTTTGGTGAGTGCATATATCTAAAGAGTGGCATAAGGTAAGTAGTGCATGATACTACATAGACTCCACTCTGAATCTGTGTGCTGTTACATTTGAAGTAAATTCCTTAACATTACTTGGATAATTTCTAATCTGATTAATTCCAGTGGGTGAAGGACGGGGTGAAAAAGCATGAAATGTCACAGGGTAAGAACTATTGCTTTACATAAAGTAGAAGAACTTCAAGAGTGCGCTCTGACGACAGCAAACCCTTAATTCCAAAATTAAGGAGCAATGGAAAATCTATTTTATTAGTTGAAAACCTTTTCCAACTTAAAAAACAACTTAGTATTTTATCTAGGAACAAACTATCAACTAAATACTTTCAAGAGCAGCTTTGGACAAAGTAAAAAACTATTTTTCCTGATAAGCCATGTACACTACAGGATAAAGAAAAGTTAAAAAGTCTTATGTTTATGACTGAAAATGTTCAAAGTCTCATTTAAGTCACAAACATCTGAAGCAGAATCATGGATTTCTGGGGTTTGGTTTGATTTTCTTGGGGAGCATGGAATTAATGGTGCTAATACTGAGTAACAAGAGGTTTAAATTCATACTTAAAGACTTGGAAAATGAGTGCTTCTTCACCACTTGTAGTGAAACGTTCTCTGTAAAATTCTCCATGAGCTGTAAGGTCACTTAAGGACAGACTTCCAATACTTCCTTGCACAGCTAAATCTCCCTCTGCAAAACAAAAGGCAGGCAATTAGTATCTTCAAGCACAGATACGGTACTAAAACAGTAAAGTTCCTGTTAGTGGCATAAACATGTTACAAGTAATTAAATCACATTAATGAAATATTAAATCTCATGTACAAAGAAAATCATGTCTTTTTGCTGCAAAGATTATATTAACCCACATATAACTCTATGCTTTACATATAAAATGTGATTACACCACTTTGATTCGTGAAAACTTAAACAGAACTCTTTTTTTTCCTCTAAAATAGTAATATACTGTTGTTCTGTTCTGTGAAAGCAAAGTACTAAAATCCTGGCCAACCTCAATTAAAATGATCAAGGATTTGACAACTGGGAGGGAGGCAAGGACTTAAAATCAAGCCTGAAACAGCAGAAGCAGCTGCAGCAGGAAGAGAATGTGCCTCTTTCCCAGAAACACACACAAACTCCAATCAGCTCTAGAAAAGCCCCCATTTCAAACCACAATACCAGTGCACGCCTCTGGCTTCAAGCCGCATAAAACCTTAGCCCTCCAACCTACTCACCAATCACTTCCAAGTGAGCTGCAAGTTTTGACACACTGGCTTTAGCAAGCTCACTAGTTGTCTTATTCAGTACTAATGATAAAGAATGGACCTGCGTAAACAGAAAGGAACAGGTTGGTATTAAACAATGTGACTTCAGAGCTGGAAAAGCATTTTAGCTTTTTTATTTTCCAAGACAATTGCATTTCAAGACATAAGTGGCAAACTAAAATTAGCTGACTGGGAGACACTGGAGGAAAGGAACCTTTATACTTCCTTGCTTGCACATTAACAGGTCTTCCAAACAACTCACAATTGTCATCAACAAATCCTAGCACTGTTAGCTTCATCCTTTTCTCTTTCAAGACTTGTCATTTTTATGTTAGACTACAGGACCTCTTGGCAAAGACACATAACTAAATGTATATATACACATTTATACATATGTATATAGACGTATTATGTTTATATACTTATTAAAACATATAGCTTTTAAATAAACTCTGTAGTACCTAGAACAGCACAGTGCCAATTTCAGTATGTCACATCTATAACACTGAAACAGCCATCTCATTTAAGAAATCACAATTAGTCTATGCCCTACATGATACCAAGAAAGAAGAGTCACAGACTTAGACTCCCCAGACCCTCAGGCACAGAGCACACAGGATGAGGATGTGGGGTGTCAAACTCTACCCATAAGAGCTCCACTGATGAACATGGAGAACTCTTACTTCAGCATCCCTTCAAGTGCTATACACGGGTCTGAGGGTTACAGATCAAGGGAGGCAGTCTGCAAAGGTTTTGCTCTTCTGTAACTTTCACACATTTGTTTTTAAACTATATCTATGCACACTTTAAATCTACTGTTTCTGAGCTTTAAATCTGTTTCTGAATTTATGCACATTTCTCCATGAGACTATAAAACATTTGAGTTAAATGTCACCTTAAGTTCCTATAAACCAGACGTTTTATGGCAGACAATCCAATTACTGTTTTGCATCTCAAGTATACCTTCAGATCCAGCTTAGTGTTTACAGGCTCTTGGGCTTGAGAAGCTGACAAGGTATTTATTTCTGATTTGACTGCCTGCTGAGTATCTTCAGGTTGCAGCTTCATAGCATGGTTATCAGCAGTGGATCCAATCCCAAAGAAATCCAGTATCACTACCCAAGTTTGCAAAGTTATTAAGACATCTAGACAATTAAAATCAACATCTACGCTACGGTTAAGTCTGTTATAGCGAGAAGAAAATTCAGGATGTTTCTTATCCACTAGAAATATATTGATATGAACCAATGAATCATCAAAGTTACTTTTTCCACAAGGCAACTTGGATCTGTCTGCTGTTGGAGAAGGAGGTGGAGTCAGAGGATACTCAGAATCAGCATCTTCTTTTTGCTTCTTACGGGAGGACCAAACCGGTCTTTGATACAGCTGAAAGACATTAGGCGCTTCTTCCATATGGGAAGGTAGAGAACGGGGCATATCTGGATACTCTACATTGGATACTGAGGGACAAGACTGGGAAAGATATTCCTTATGTGCTAAACTGGATGGCTTGGGTGCTCCACGGGACACCATGAGATTCTTGTACAAAGAGTCTGGGTTCTTCTCCAGAAGATCTTCCATCAGCAAAGAACGCAGGGCAATTTGAATAGACAAAGTCTGAGGATGATCTTTGGCAAACTCAACATCAAAATCCTGAAACTTAAGGCTGACAAGGCCTTGTGCACCAAGTGTAAGGTCACCACTTAACTGCACCTGGAGCTCTGAGATATGAAAGTTTGCTTGAATCTGAGTAAAAGATTTTGTTTCCCTGATAGCTACTGGCTTGTTTGGAACAGAATTAAAATTAGAATGGCTGAATAAACCATTTTCTTTCCATTCATTTGAGAATTCTGTGCCTGTACTGGGAAGTGATGTTGAAGGAGAACTTTGACAAGCTGAAGATACAGAAGTGGTTGGAAATCTGTTCAAGTCTTCACTGTAAATTAAATTATCCAGAGTCTGAAGGACTTGTTCATAGACATGTTTTGCTAACACGACCTACAATGTAGAAAAAAAGAATCCTCACATTAGAGCTCTCTATATTAATAAAATCTGTAGCTATTATTTTAAAACTCAAAAGTGAAAAAGCTGTGGAATTTCAAACCAGACAAATCTTAAATTTGTCCACAAGTAAAAAATAATCCAGAGCAAGGTACAATGCAAAACTGAATCAAACCAATTCTGTATTAGCTCTGCAAGATGATAATCTGGAAACATACAATATAGGATCATAGAATATGATAACTTGTATTCTCAGGGAAAGTGTTAATTACAAATAACTCATCATACAAACTAGCCTTAATTTCCCATACTGAGATTATGGAGGAATACATGGATTCTACTTAGCCATTGTCTCCGTAGCTTTAGAAGTTTAGGTTTTGTCTACTTAAAATCTCAATTCCTGAAGAGATTTTTTTAGAGATAATGGCTTCTTAACTCTTAGTTTCTACTAGAACTGCAAATGAACATATTTGGACAGCGACACATTTATATTCTTTCTGTGATAGGTGTTCATGGTAAGTAGAAGTTAGACTAACTTATAAAGATGTCCAAAACAAGATTAAATTTTGGTCATTGATGTTATGACTTAAGACTGTTTCTTCTATCCACATGGATAAGGACCTGATTTCTCAACTATCAACATATTAAACCTGAAGATATTTGCCTAAAACTACTTATCTTCTACTCAGGGGAATACTTTTATATTGATAATGGAAATACTACGTTACTATACCTGAAGAGGGTTAACAAATTTCCCTTCAATCTTCATAATGCTCGATATTCCGAAGTCTTCATTACTCAGAGGAAAAGTTAAATCTTTTTCTAGTGGTATCTTTTCCAATTTAAACTGGATGGTGGTGTTGTTCAGAATGTGGAAAGCTGTGAAGTCAAATTAAAACAGTATCATAGTAAGTGAACTGACTATCCTGTAAAGACTATACAACAAAGGTAATGTAGTACCTATTTAAATTGCTCAAAATCTCTTAGAAATGCTACAATAAATATATGTAACTATGTCATACTTCTGCATGAAAGACACTATTTTTTGTTTAGAAGACTAATAACGGATATAAATAAACTCACTCATCCTTTGTAATTAATCCAGGAGGATGGGTGAGACAGAATATACAACAGGCCTATGGTCAATATACTTTTTTAGTACCATCAACTACTCATATTAAAATAATTAAGAGTTCTCTGATTAACATACCATGGCCTTTATGTAATGATTCAAAGAAGTCATGACGAGTAAAATGGGGTTCCTCCTGGCTACTAATACTAGCAGGACCTGAAGAATGCAGCCTATGAGATATTTCAATCGCAGGCTCCTTCTTGCTTGTAAACTGGCTGCTATTTAAAGAATACATTTTAATGTCTTTAATTTCAACCTGCAGTCTATCACTTGTAGATTCATCTTCTCCTGGTACAAAATTCTGAATGGATATTTGTCCTAGATGACCTACAAGCAGTTCAGAGCTACCAGGCTTTCGAGGTATGGAAACTATCGGTGACTCAATGTTTACATTTAATATAAGTTTAATAGTATCAATTTTGAGTGGCTGTAATCCAAAGGCATAGCCTTCATTATCTTCTAAGTTGGCAACATCTCTTGATCGTGGTGTTGTGTCAAACAAAGAAACCATTTCACTGTATTCAGCAGTTTTAGTTGCCAAGACTGTGGTAACTTTTGAAGCTGCACTTTTCAGCATGCTGCGGAAATTCTCTTCCAATTCATCCATTGACAAAGTTAGTTCTTTCAGAAATTTAGCTGAGTGGTTGTAGTGTAAAGAGGCCATTTTGAGGTTCAGAGAACATTCCTCTTTTGACTTTTCTGTGAAAGTAAAACTTAATGCATCTGGAAGGCTATTCCCATCATCAAGCCTGAAGAATAAAGATTCCAAGTAATCTACATCACCAATGAGATTTTCATACCTCACTGTATTCCCTATGCTGACAACATACTGGTTCTTAACACTATCTTGTGTTAGATCCATCAGCTGAAGGCATCCCAGAGAGCCATTTACATCAAATTTACTACACATGGAGACATTGACTTTGGTGCCACCAATACTGGCTGTTGCAATTTTTCTGCCGTATTTCTCTCCATTTGTCATGCCAACTGTCCTGAGGAGGAGTATATTTAACCAGTGAATATCAACTGCTACCTCGGTATTTTGTACGTAAGTTGACTGGAAGGTTTCCTGTTCCCTCCAATCTTTTTCCAAGTCAGTTATTAAAGGCTGAGGACTGGAATCTTCTTTCTCCTTCGGGAAAGATTTCTGGAGAAAGCAAATCAGTTCAACAATAGTCTCTGGGTTAAGGATGATATCCAGGTTGTTCACCTGTACAGAGATCACCTGCAGACTGGAATCCAAATTCATTGATGGACATTCTGCACTCACAAACTGATACTCTAATTTTATCAGGGACTCTTGATCTTTTCCATTGTTACCAGATGAAGTACTTGAAGCTGTAGTGCATCTCTCTGCCAAACTAGCTGCATCAATGGGACGTGATTCATGTGGTCCATAAACTGGAGACTGAGCTCTGCTGTCTCGAAGACTTCCTGTTGGCACATCAAAACTCAGATTCTTATGAGAAGCCATCAAAAGATCAAAATCCGTTCCATATGTTTGCATAGTATCAACTAGTAACAGGCCATGAACAGTCAGGGACATCTCTGCATCATATGGCCTTTTCACAAAATGGGCATTGGTGCCAAAAACCTTGAGTACGGAGATGTATCGTCCATTACTTTCAACACCCAACTGCATACAATTTACTTTGAATTCAGCCAAAAGCAGCTGAGACTCAACAAGAACTTCCCTGGTGTGTTGCTCTAGCATCACAACACTCTGGGTTAGGTTCATCACAGAATCATGTAAACTGCCAAGCTGGTCTACCTCTGCAAAAATCTTGTCTTTCCCTAAATGCAAGGCATCAGAAGACTTAGTTTCAGATGTACTCAGTTGTGTACAACAGTTCTTCAGAGCCAATATTTTGTCTTCATTGATGTGGATTTTCAAGTCAGGCAGACTTCCAGACAAGACAGCTCCTGGGTATTTTGGGTCAGACGTGTAAATCAACCTGCGCTCCAACTGCAGGTGAACATTGAATTTTTCTACCACATGAGTTGGACCCACATCACTATCTTGAACATGTTTCCAGTTGTCTTTCACTCGGCCCACCATGATCTGAAGGTCCATAAACGAAAGTGTGTATTTCTCATACATTCTTTTACTCATTAAGTGTGCTTGTAGATGCTCTTCACTTATTTCTAATTCAGTGAACTCAGACATTTTCATGCCACTATTAGTGTTAGGTTCTGGTGGTGGAGTATTGGGAGGAGTTGCAAGAGGTGTTTTATATTCCTCATCACTCAGTTCATTGACTTCTGAAGAAAAAGTATCTGTACTTCTTTTGGATTCTTCTGTGGATTAGAAAAGTAACAGTAAACAAACAAGTAAACAAAAGTATTCTCCTCCCTCCTTGCTAATTCCTGTCATTACCTGATGATCCTGGCTGAAGCTGTGTTTTTTTAAACACAAAGCATATCCACTACTGTCCTTCTCTCCTTCCATTGTCCCCCTTATTTTCTCAACAGAAAATCTACTACACTTCATCGACATGCATGCAGATGTCAGTCACAATGTGTTATGAAATCTATTAGACACTACTGCCTCATTTTTAACCCACTTACTATAAAATTTACTTTTAATCCAAGCTGTTAAAAAATAAAATTCCTTACTCTTCCTATGCAGTTCTTTTGATCCTCAAACCCAACTGAAAGAGCTACTTAACTACAGTAAATATAAGATCAGAAGATTTTGTTCAATTAACTTTATTCCCTAATATTAACTTCCATGTTGTTATCATGCTCTACAAAGCAGGAACACCTTCCAGAACTATCCTTTTTTACCTTCTTTTTTCTTTTCTTTTTTAAGCTCTAGCTCCTCTGAACAGCCCAATGCCTCAATTACACAGGGAAATACAAACCAGTCTTGCATAAACTATTTTTGGGGGGTTTTCTAGTGTGCCATAAGACAGAATTTACTAAAAAGGAAGCTACTGAATCCCTGCAAAGATATAGTCCAGCTGCATTTTAAGTAGGTCTAATTTTATTTACAGGTTCCAGTGTACTTTCTTTTTCATCTTTCTGCAATGTTTTCCTATTGGAATAGGAAAAAAGCAGTAATTTAAGAAGCAATGATCTAACTTTTCACACAAACACAGGACACTAGCTTACTTTCACTTCCATTCAGCTAGCTATAGACACACTAAGAGCAGAGATCCATGCGACTCAAAATTGCAGGGCTTATTCAAAGATACTTTCACTGGGAGCACTGTCCCACAAAAGCATTTAACAGCTAAAACTTACATCATTCTAAGCTTAAAATCATCTCATGGTAAAGTGCCTGATGCACTAACTTCACATCTGCTCACAGCCTTCATGAAGTACAAGATACCACATGGGAGCCTTTAATTTAAAAGTTAATTGCCAAGCAACCTGAAACTCCCAACAAAACAAAAGAACCCTGCACACCCCCATTTTATTTTTAAAACCAATCCTAATTAAATATTTATTGATAATAGCAGAATTATGATGTGAAACTCTAGGCATATATAGGGGAAATAACCTTAAGACATCTCTACTTTCTACACAGACAAGAGCTTCAGGAAGGAAACTGAAAGAAGAGGGAAGCTGCAATAATTCTAGATTGTACCTTGAGAATTGGTAAGTAATATTCTTCCCAGATCTACAACAACTAACACTGGATCCACAAATTTGAAATCATCAGGAAATATCACCTGAGGGGCAGAAATATCAAGGCACACAGTCCAGCTTTTGCTGTTTTCCTGGAAGTTAAGAAGATACAATAGCCTGTAAGACATAGTTTCCCCTCACATGCAAGAAAAGCCATATCAGACCGTATCAATGAAAGAAAAGCCATATCAATGTAGTTAGCCACTTTTCACCTGAAGAGCTAACCTTCACAAATTGAGCCACACTATGGTTTGGTAGCTTGTTAGACCAGAGACCCCAGTTATAGTCCATGAAGAGATATTTTCAGTAGGTGCTGAGAGAGATGCAACGAAGCCCTTCCAGAGGGACTCCCCATCTGTGAAGCAAGGACAGTGAATCTACCTGCATAGCTAAAAGAAGGCATCTACCTTTTACATGAGACTGGATCAGGAATCTTGCATCAATACAGCTAACTCCAAAGCTAGGGATTAATGATACTGATACACATACTAATACCACTTGAGAACTGCAGATGAGCAAAAAACAAATAAAGGAGAACAATTTTTTCATTTAGAAAATAAACTCTAAATAAGTTACACACAAATTTAATAAGTTTGATGTAACAGAGCTCCAGTGAACACTGGAGCCAATATACTGGCATGAAGTCAGATCATGTGGGGATCAAGAACAGAAAAATATCTTTCTGCCATTAATCACAACAGGTCTGCACCACAAGAACGGACTGACAGCAAAAGGAATACTGCAACACCACATGTACAACTCCCCACTTACTTAAAAAGAACACCAAATAAGACAGCATCAAAAAAACCCACTCTTTAGAGCTTCAAGATTTAAAATACACAGCAAAATCAAAAAGGCCTACATAAACATTTGGAGGCAAAAACTTACTATGAAGTCTCCTACAAGTAAACGATCAATAGTTTGCCTGATTTCAGCTTTTGTCTGCATTTTCAGCTTGTTGTACTGTCTTCTGGCAGCTTCAGCCACTCTTGCTTCTAATTCAGACTGATATCCAAAACCTGCACAAGAGATAAAAAACTGACTAGGTACAATTTTGTTCATCTGTTACTGAACAGGGTAAGAAAAAAAAGAAAGAGAGAAATAACTATTTAAAATATTAGTAATGAAATAGAGAACAGGAAAACACAGCAGCTGAAAGCCACTGGCTGTACCTATACACCAGGCTGTCTCAGAGGAAAAAAGAAGCATCTAAGCACAAATCAAACAATCCCACCAAAAAACCACTGCCAAACCTTTTTCTGGTCTTTATTCCATAGACCTTCCACCTGAATTCTAATTTAAGGGAGACAGAAAGGTCGTAAGTATAGCAACAGAGGAAATTTGGGCTAAACTGTAAGAAGTTTGTAGAAGTCTTCCTGTTTGGTTGGTTGGTTTGTTTTAACCTGTAACATTTGTGCAATATTCTCATCTTGTGAGAAAGGGTAACTATCATCCCAGCCTTTACGCTAGGTAACTTAAATCTTTTTGGTATTTGCCAAAACAACCATAACAGGAAGAAAAAACATCCAGCAAAGACTCAGCGCATTAATTTGAAATGATTCTTAGATTAATGCTTTTCTGAGAATAAAAACAAACGAAAATCAAAGACAGTAGAAGATGTTAAACCACCAAAAATAAGAAAACCCAACCCCATCAAAAAACAAACACATTAAAGGTTAACCTGAGGTATGAACTCTTCCCTTGTAGAAGAAGTCAGCTACTTTCTTAATGGCTTGTGGATTGTAAATAATATTGAGAGGTCTGGTACTGACTTCCAGGCGCCTCTCAAAAGTGCTGTGGATAGGATTTCTTTCATAAAGCATCTCAAATACTGGGGCATCAGGATCTGCAACCAAAAAAAAAATGAGTTACAAAAAGTAGTTTAAAAAAAAAAAAAAAACACAAAAAAAACAAACCCGAAATGGACAAAAGCAAAACCCAAACCCCACAGAATTTAGTAACTAAGTTTTAACTGGAACTACCAGGAAAGCAGTACGTGTCTGAAAATTCTTCTTACTGGCACCCTTATGTCTGAACAAAGCTTCTATGATTTTATCTTTACTATTTGCAAGACCATTTGCATGAATTCAAACTCTAAGCACTCGGTTTTGAAATTGTGCTTTGTAGGAATGATCTGATATGCTTGTTACCATCAAACACATAATGAAATCTTTACCAGTGTTCTGATTAGTCATTTCTGATGACAGACTCTGGAGTCCAAAGGAAGACATGCAGCCAACCTCTTTCTGCTAAGAAGAATTTAAAAGAAAAAGATTGTTTAGATAAAATCAACCAAGCCACTGGTATACGCACAAAAGTCTATTCTGTACCAGCCTTATGGTCACTTTATAAGTGAATTATTAATTTATTATTTTATTATTATTTGTTTATTACTATATGCATTTTTTTCCCCTGATGCAGTCAAACAAGAGAAGGAAGTATGGCTAAGCAGCTAACACTATCTACTTGTGTAGCAGAGAGCCTGAAGTCTGAAAGGCAAATTTCAGTTATCACTCTACAAATTACAAAGTACAGAATACATGGGAAATTCTCATGGAATTAGATTCAAATTTTGGTTGCTCAGGAGAGATATTTGAAACCTGTTCAGCAAGTCATTCAGAAAGAACAAAGAAGAGTTCTGTATTTCTGCTTTTAGTTTAACAGTATACAGGGGAAGTAAAACCTTACTTGGAACAAAAAGTTTTATGAAAGAGAACAACCACTGATTAAGTAGCAATGCTGGTAGTTCCAAATATCAAATCTCATTCAACAAACTATCTTCTTCCCAACACGTATTAACTGTAACATTAACATTACAAGCACACAGAGCAAACAGGAGGAGTTCTATAAATGATCTCTGGAAAGGGAGGGGAAAAGTTAAGTGGAATTCTTCCAAGACTTCTAGGTTTTTCTTTCTGGGACAATATACAAAGAAGTGTTGAGCTTTGAAATATAACTATTTTCATACATATGTGTCTCACATAGTAACATAAAGTGATTTTTTTCACCTACAGGATTTGGGAAAACGAGAACAGGAAATATGGTCCCTTCTGTTGCCAAATCCCTCAGGAAAAGACCACCAAGCTGAACTCTGAGAAGGGAAGAATTTCTGCGAGGAAGAGATTCTGCTATGATCTTTACACCTGGAATATAAATACACAAAATTGTTTTATTTCTTTTAGTACACAGCATAGCTTTTATTTAAATTTGACAGATAAATCATCCAACAAATGAGTCTTTTGGGAGCACTTTATATGTATTTATTAAATAAATATATTAAAATATTTTTATATTTATATAAAATCTATTTATATTTATACATATTTTATATTTATATAAATATTTATATTAAATACATCTATTTCTACTAAAATAATTAAACATGGGCATTTGGAATACATGAAATGATTGTCAAGCATATATTGCTATAGTTGCCATTCTTTTACACATAACAGTGTCTAAAGTTAGATTTCTGTGTTGAAGTCACACATCCGGAAAAACTTATTTTCACTTGACACATTGATTTCCACAAGCTGTTTTCATGTTTTCAGTTTGAACTTTGTTTCAGTACAGTCATTTAAAGAATTGAAACAAAAAGTCAAAGGAAGGACTGAAGGCAGAGAAAGCTCTGGCCTTTTTGGAGGAAGAACAGAAATTCACTTAATACCTGAAAACTCCAGCTGCATAAAAGCAGTCTCCTCAGCATGCACCACCTTCTTCTTTTTATGCAACAGAGTGAAAGAGCCACCCTGCAACTGCAGATTAAATTTAGCAAAAACATGATCTCTCTTCGTAAAGGTATTCATGCTAGAAGCATCTGCAGCAGGGTCAAAAAACTCATCTGTACCTAGTTAAATGAAATACAAAACAATGCATTAAGTAAGCCAAGTTTCTGGAAGGCTACAGAAGAACAAAAAAGTTTCTCTGAATTTGAAAGTAAAGATTTTCCCAGCTCTAGGGAAGAAAAATAGAAACAAGTAATGAAGCCGGCATACTTTCTTCTTTAACAAAACTGAATATTCTGGAGAATTCTTTTATTTCAATTAAGGTAATGTGAACCTAAATTTATGAAGGCCCCAATAACCCAGTACTGTTAATGTTATACTTAGTCACTGGAAAGAGGAAGTCCCAAAGCTCTTTGCCATAAATATCTATAATATTGGAAGCAAATGTATACAATATATTGCTATAAATAAGCAGGTACACCAGGTACTAAGATTTTCTAACAAGTTATTAAGCTTTAAACAGGTAGTTGGCAGAAATAAAGAGGTGATTCTGGTCACCTTTAACAGGTATCTAACTATGGTACAGTTCATATCCTTAAAAAGAAATAGAAAGCCTTTTATTTCCATACCCAGTATGTCCTCGGGATTCCACTGCTCCTTTGGGTCTGTCAGCAGCCCTTCAAATGGTTCCCCTTCATATGTTTGCTGAGCATATCCATACCAACCTCCCCATCCAGGAAACCATGACTGAAGATACTGCAGCATTCCAGTGCTACTGCCATGTGCAGATTCTGCTGTAGGGGACCCTCCAGGGGAATAAGGCAAGGGCTCCTTAATGCTCTATGTTTGAACATTGAAGACAGACACATTACTGCTGGTAGGTAAAAGAATACCACAGGTGTACAAAAACATCACAATAAAAATGCAGTTCCATCTACTATTTACTCAGCATTCTGCAGTATATCAGCAGTGATATTTTCAATCAATACTTAGCCTATTAGGAGAGCAGCAGCAGAGAAATGGCAAACCTATTATCAGTTAACTGCTGCATGTTCATATATGAAGCCATGTGGCATGATTTAAAACTTAGTCTAGGAACACTAAATCAAGAAAGTCATTTGACAACCTGATCTAGTTGAAGATGTCCCTGCTCACTGCTGGGGGGCTGGACCAGATGAGCTCTGAATGTCCCTTCCAACCCAAACTATTCTACGACTCTATGAGTAATGACACACTTCTAAATGAAAGCAAACACATGCTAATACTCTCTAGCAGAAAAGAACACAAAGTCTCAGAATAATTCTCATAAAGACTCCAAATATTACCCTGTATGCAGAATATTCCTCACCTCAGCTAAGTCATGAATTTTATCATGAACTATCTCATATAGTATCTTCAACTCTTCATAAGTTTGCTCATCTTCAATACGATGCATTTCTGCCTGAAGAAGACAAAAACAGTAAAGCAAATGAACTAAAAGAATATAGCACCTTATACACAAACATGTCAAACATCTCTGCACTGTGTAAGTTAGAGATTCACTGAAAAACCTTAACATGTCATGCATGGTATTATCTAAGTGCCTCAGTATATGAAGAGATAAGCAGAAGTCACATGGGCAACTGTAACACTGACATTCCCTGTGTTAGAAATAAAGTTTGTTTGCATTGTAAAACACTTTATTGTAACACTTTGTAAAAATTCCTTGCCCAACTATATCATTCTCTCATACATCAGAAGCAAAGTTGGCAGCACAAAATTTAAGCCATGGAAAATAACCTGACTTAACAGAACGCCTAGCATAGCCAGGAGCAAAAAAAGCTTCTGTCTTGAGTAAAGAAAGCAGAGGACATGAACTGCATAAATCAGGACAATGTAGTATTCATACTCAGGTACTCTTTGTGCTGATTAAGAAGTTCTTTGTGGAAGCTTATGATTCACCCACGTCTAAAAAAAATCATATTATGGAACAAGGAAGCAAAAGACATTTTTCCAGTCCAGTAGCATTGCCCCCGTTACATTTCACAGCTCTGCTGCAGACAACACAAGCTATAGGAAGTCTTCTGCTCTGGCAGGTACTAGAAAATCTCCAGTACATTGACCAACTCCTACAGTTCATGTCTAAATAGCACAAGTAAAGATTACATAAAAGTACCAATAGAATCACACCTGTAATTGAGACAGGTGAGGTACATGTTGCCATGAGCTGTTTTAACTAAAAAGTCCCAATACACATAAGGATAAAAGGCAGCTAATTATAGGTCATGGGGTTTTCCTGTTCTGAAGTAGGGCACAGGTTCAGTACTAGGGGCACTTTACCTCTTCATCCTAAAATCAACTGTGGAAAAACAAAAAAAAACCACAAAGCACCCCTAAATACACTGTCAACTAGCCAAAATTTCTTCCATATTATCTACCATATATGGGTGACCTGACACACTTCAGATGTGTAAATACTTTTTGAGTCTATAGAGAACACGAGTTAAGAAAGCATGTCACAGACTGGCATGAGCATTCTGTGACAGTTAATGTTATTTTTGGTGAAAACCTGTGACAGCTCAAAAAAAAAAATACAGCTTTTTGCATAGCAAAACAAAACCACAAGAATCCACACCTCCCACAAGCCCAGGTTTCACGCATTAAAAATTCAGTTGTAGTTAAAGCACAGTCTCTTCAGTGACAATGGCATGCAGTAAAACTAGAGATGTGTCTAAACTAGGACAGATCTAAAATTTGAGAAGATGAAACAAATCAAATCAAAGATGATTAAGCAACACTGTAAAAAACTCACTCAAATCTAAATACCTGCTCCGCAGCAGACAATGGTTCCCCCTTCAACTTGGTGTAATACAGGTCTGTGTAAGACACTGCATCTTGGGCCCGATGTAACACAAACTCCCAGGTGGAGCGCTGCCTCTGCTCCCTAATCTCCGACAGATTAGCATTCAAAGCAAAGATCCACCATTCTTGACAGCTGAAACGGTTGTGAATGACTATTACCAATATTTCCAAAAACACACATGCATGTCAAACTGGTGATAGGTCCAGGAGAGGTTCAGTGAAAAAACAGAGAACAACTGGCCTGGAAAAGCAGCAGCATTAGAGACAGCATATATGGGTCAATTCTGCCAGTTGTGGAGAAAGTCCTCTACAAAGTCGCCACAAATCCAGTGGGATTTAGTATAGCTGTCATGGATCAGGCATAAACAAAAGGCTGAGTTACACAGACCTCTAGCCTGAACTGATACTATCTTGCTTATTTATCAATAAAAGGATCTTAAGAAAAGCTCTGCACAAAGAAAATTTCAGAATGCAACAATGTGTGCTTTGGGGTAAAACCTCCAACTTCATTTCAGTTCTTGGAAGCTGTGACAGAGGATTTAAAGCCTCAGGTAAGAATAATTATATTTTACATTTGAATTACATCTGACTATTTAAAACTGATTCATGAGGTGTGGAAACAAAACACGAATGCTGAAACAATAGTATATTATTATCTGCCTTTTTATACTTGTCTTCATTGAGGCTTCCGAGCATAGTTTATAAAATCGTATTAACACTATCACATTTAGATATACTTACTTCTGTGTTACCGGAACCTTTGGTCTCCACTTCCTGAATTTAAGCTGTCGCTCCTTTCTAGCCAGTTCCTTTAGAAATCCCATGATCTGCTGGTACTGCATCTTTTAGTAAAACAGTACACAGATCAATTAGGCAATCCTGGAGTGTTTTCCAAAGCAAAGGGAAAGAAAAAACAAAACAAACAAAACCCCAAGCATAGGTTTGGTTTATCTGCATCAATGACCTGCAGATGGCTTCAGATTTAAGGTTGATGTTAATTATAATTCATAATTTGGTTCACTAGTATCACGTATCTTCTCCCAGTAGCTAATGTGTGACATTCAATTTATAAGTTTCTTTACTTACAAACACAGAGAACGAAATCTCCTTCCATGTCAGATTATCAACCTAACATCAGCCACTATTGTATAGTCCATAGACTGAAAACCCCCAAATACTTCCCTCCTATTACTATAATGAACAAACAAGAATGCAAGGGTTTTTTTTGCAATAATCAGTTGCAGTAAGATAATTCTTAATGTTTGGGTTTAATACAAACAACTTCTTTGTTATGTGTTCATGTCCCTTTCAGTTGTCTCTAAAACTAAATCTTTAAGAAAATACTAATCTTAAACTACAGTAATTGGTATTTAAGCTGTTCCAAACACTACCCCAGTTTTATGATCCCTACAGGTATTTCACTGTCAGAATCAGTACCTGTTTTCTTAGAGATAACTAATACAAGATGGCATTTTTCCAGCAGAATCTTCAGAAGCACTGACATACAGACAACAGTTGGAGCATGTGGGAAGGTAAAAAATACACTCTGTGTGAAACCAATTTGAATTTGTAGACATTGTGGTAACCAAGACGTGAAGGACTACCTTCCTTAATCGGTCATTTTCTAGAAACTGACATAGAGAAGTGTGCAATACAGCATACAGACACCCATGAAATCTTGAAACCAACTAGTCTGGACACCCAAAGCAGCCTAATGCAGTTAATAGCACAAAGTTCACAATGGCCTCATTTACTCTGCTTCTCAACAGTCTTTTTCAAACACTGAAAATTAAATGAACAGTTGGTATTTACCTGTGAAAGCTTCAAGGGTATAGTCTCGAGCTGAATGTCACACTCAAGCCGTGGAGTCTGGCGTGATCTTAAACGCTCCTTAGAACAATTTCTCTTTAGAAGAGCAGAAGTGCATACAGGTTCCATGATGTAATTATGATCATGACTTTCCATACTTTTATCCATTGCTTCCTGTGGATTACACACAAATTTATTCTCTAAGAAATGAGCGTAGAATACCTCCTAGAATGTACTGGTTTCGTGAACTACAATACACTTTATTAGGATGCCAGTCCATTAAAAAACTTTCTAAACATATTCTCTCTTCAAAGGTAAAACAAAGTATTTCACAGCACAGCCTTTGTGAGTTGTACATGTACTCTATCAACATGTCATGGAACCATAAACTCCTTTTGCTCTCAAAAGCACCAGATCCAACAAATTCTGAAAAAATAGGTCTGAAAAAATAGGAAGGAGACTAACAAAAATTACAATCCCTTTTTCATATGTCAAATCTCCCTTTTGTACCTGTAGCTGGCCAGCAGGCAGGTCTCCCAGTAAAGTGCAGTTGGTATCCCAATAAACACTGAAGTCAGCAACATCCAACTGTTTTTTACGCATCAGCTTCTCCACCTGAAGAAGAAAAGCAGAATAAAGTCAAGATCACACCATGTGCCATGTAGTTTTTATTTTTACATATTCAATGAGCAATATGAAATGCCCAGAATCAATTTCTTACAATAACCAGATTATTAAAATTCCCTATGTTTTACTAAGTATTTGCTAGCACTCATAAAATAGAGCACCACATCTTAGCTGCCATGAGTTCATACATACAGTTATACTCACTGGTTCAAATACTGCATTTTGCATGGATACTTTTTTGATGCATATGCCAAATGCAAATGGCTCCAAAGGGTTTGTGACACCATCTTCAAACCTCAAGTGGACATCCTGAATTTTTAACTAAACAGAAAAAAAACCCACTAAGTAGAGACAACTACTTACATCATTAGATCAGACAGTAGCACCATTCATTAATACAGAAGCACTTTAATTTCTGCAATTCTACGACAAATTTCTGGTGTTTAGACCTCACAGAAATCCTATTTCTCACTTATGTTTTGGTATTTTCTGGTTCTGCCTTCTCCTCGGATACCAGCAGTCCCTGCCCTTCTCCCAGAAAAACAACTAGCCACTTTCACAAGGCAGTGTACTTTATTTTGCTATGCTATTATTCTCCTTCTTAGAGGCAAATTTGAATTACATCTGTAATTCAATGTGTAATTGCCAACTGAAGACTAAAATCATGTACTAGAATCATCAACACAGGCCAGAATCACGAACGATTAACAATAACCAGCTGACCCAAACTGATTTTACACTAGTAAAACTAATGCCTCTAGTGAGTTGAAAAGCAACCAAATAATATAGTGAGTCTATCTGCACATAAGAAGAAAGAAAGGACAATCCTTTCATGGTGGCAGAAAAACTTTAACAACTAGTATTTAGACAGCTTCCGGTTCTTAAACACAAATGATTAATGATGTAAATGTTGCTAAAAATGCCATTAACTACATTAGGACTTCCACTAGAAAAAGCAATAGAGTATAACAGCCATAATTTCAAGCCACTTTGAAACTTAGGAGATACATGGCAAATTTTTATTAATGTAGAAAAATAATAATTAAAGAACTGGAGAGATAACACACAGTGAAAAAATCCAAATCATGGACCAGAAAAGAGATTTCTTTCCTTACAAATTAACTTTTTATCAAAACACTTCATCCTCCTCTGCTTCATAAACAATTCAACTATTTTGGTGCATTTATAAACCAAAGAATAAAAATGTGAGCAAAAGCCACCAAATTTCATGCAAATTTATTACCTACCTACTGTTACAAAAAGAAAAAAAAAAAAA
>NDXB01015376.1:24128-45266 GCA_002631895.1 Agapornis roseicollis | reverse complement strand
TAATATAATAAAAAAAAAACCACAACAACGAAAGGGGGGGGGGGGGGGGGGGGGGGGAAGAGAAATACACTAAACCACATCACAAATTATCCTGCTAGTGAAGCTTTCTGGCAAAAAAAATTCTTATCTCGTCCTCTGCATTGTCTGTTGTAAATACTGCCCTGTGATTTAAAGACACAGGACAGGTTCACATCCAGCTCTCTTAAGTTGTGCATGAAAGGATCTCTCTACTGTCTGATGCAATCTCCCTGATATTTTATCTGATGAGCTGTGCTCTCAATGCCATACAATTGACAATTTCTTGCTCGCTGTCCTCAAAGAACATTACGGGAAACTGAAAGGGACTTGTAACTCACTTAGGTACAACTTATAAACAGACAGACACACACACAGACAAGCTCAGCTTTGTTTACACTAGATGGATGCCATTAGTTTCAGTAGTTACTTCCAACGTGAACTAGTTTCCTCAAAGCTGTCAAGGTCAGCAGTCAAATCCACTCTGTTGGAGGAAATATAGGTCTCTTACTAGGTATAAAACTCTCCTTGATTTCTTGGTGACAAGACCCCACCCACTTTTTCTAGCCATCTCTCCAATTTTAAGGTCTGAGTTTGGGCAGTATGATATTTGTTTCTGGCATCCAGATCCATTGGCTACTTTGGGCTGAAAAACTGATCATTCTGTTCCACAATCTTTGCATTTTGTTACTGTTTGTATCTCTCATAAGTTCTTATTTTGTTTTCTGCTTTTACTGTGATTCAATGTTCTATGAACAAGTGAAGGAAAACTAACCTGATGCTGCATCTTTTGCATTATAGCCTTAGAACTTCTCAGATTAGGTAGTGGTGTCTAATGGCATCAGACCTTTAAGATATTTATACAGACAAAATTAAGACTTTGGGAAACTTCATTTAATTTGACAGGTACAAGTAGGAGTAAAATGCCTCATCTGTCAAGCTGCAGAGGCACACACACACATTATTAAATATGAAATTTAGTCTAGTTCTATACACATCAACCAAACTAAGCAGTGTATTTTGGCAGAGAAATAGGTAAACTGCTTGCCTTTGACTATACAACTCACAAGGAAGATTTGTGCAGTGCGTGTGTATTAAGCAATAATTAAGAAGTGACATGCAAAAAAGTCAATGACTTGAGGTCTCTGTCCACAGTCCTTGCATTGTCTGAATAATTTTCCCATCTGCACTACAGACATCCAGTAGATCTGTGACCTAATTTCTCACTGAAGAGGAGAGGACTAGCAGCAGTTTCCATACAGAGGGATAAGTACAGACTCTTCTAAATACATATGCACAAACACAATTGTTTCCAGGATTCCCTATATACTACCTCCTACCCATTGGAAGATAAAACTAGCAGAGAACATTCCTGTATCTCATGATTTTCAGGCCTGCAGCTGTATCTGTGCTGTGTGGAGCAGCACTGGTGAAGGGAAATGGTCTGAAAGATGTCCCCTGGACGCAGACATACCAAGGCCAAGCGCAACTGAGACCCTTGTGTCTGTACCAGAGCTGAGCCCAAGCCACGAACTACTAAACTAGACTTGGAATCAGGGTTCTTCCAGATTAGAAGGGCTTGATCCAATGCACCAACCTGGCTCTGGCTATTGGTGAGGAAGTCCAGGTCTCAACCATTCACAGCATGTCATGAAGTATTGCATTCACTATGTGCTGAATATTAATTATAATGACCAATTTGTTTCTTTCCTGCCTTACAGCTTGTTCCTCTATTCTTGGACTTTATGTGTAATTAAATATAATTTATTAAATGGATTAATATCTAGATATTAATGAATTCACATAACATTAATTTTCATCTAAGGAGGCCATTCAAAGAAAGATATTTAAGTATTTTAATCCTAACTCACATGTCTACATTTTTATTGATCTCTTTTTCATGCAGTTATCTTCTTCAACCTTAAGCTGTCAAACCAAGGAGTCTGAACAGGAAATACATCTGGTGTGTAATGTTGTTTACGCATATGAAACCACTGTGAAGTCACCAAGGACTCTGATGTAAAAGTCTGTTGCTATGGAAAGGACTTGAGGTAGAGAGATAACTTTTGCTGAGCTATCAAACCTGCTGAAGACAGGAAAAAAAAACAGAATTCTGTTCAAAATACTTAAACTGGTCATTTACAGAAATAATTCTGTTAAAGATTAGTCACTGGATACTAGGAAGTCTCACCAAAGCCAGCTGGAGCTGTATCTGGCTGTACCAACTATACTCAAACCATAAAGCTTCTTCTGAAGCTGCTTTTCTGCAAATATCTAAGATTATGGGTCCATTATGTGAACTGTTCTCCCATCCTATATTGTACTTCTGTAGAGCAGGAATTCTTGAGTAGCCACATAAGAACAGATTTGCAAGTCCACATTCCCCCTCTCTGAGAACACTGTCATTTTTCTTACTGTTAGGGATTCTACTTCATGCTAGTCACCACCATAAGACAAAAACACATTCCCAGAAAGAGATAGGAGGTTGCATAGAATATGGAAGCTGTTCACAACATACAACATAATAGAAGCAAGCTGAAGTTTGTAGGAAGACATAGTATGTTTTAATACATATGCCTTTGGGAAAACTTACACATTTTCAGTAATATCAGCTCTTCTGTATCAAAAGTTCAGGCTTATGTATCCAAAAGTTGGTTGGTTTTCCCAAAGGCTGCCCTAATAAATGATGTTATCCACTAAACCTGACACAGGTTTAGTGGATAACTGTCAAAGCACTGTCAAAGCTGATAAGCCTTAAAATATACAGTTTCCTTATGGAAAGCAAAGATACTCAGGCAAGGGTTGAAACAAGAAGAATTAGACTGCTGGGCCTGAGATGGAAGAAAACAGGCTGTATCCTCATCACTTGCCAGACCAGGGCAGGTGATGAGCAGATTCCCAAGAAAAGATCAGCAAGTCAGAATGGGCCACATCAGGTTTCACCTTATGTGGAGACACCGTAGAACATGCACCTAAGGGAGTCAGGGTGATACCTACCACTGAGAGCAAAGCAGGCAAGGAGAAGCTATGTGAGCCCCAAGTGTAAATGGCAGATAAAGGAGCTTCCTAAGAGACCTCAGGTGTACCAGCCAGAAACACTGCCACAGGGGATAACTGCCTTCCATCAAGGCCAACTGCCAGAATTGGCAGTTTTCTATTGTTTTGAAACACACTATTTTCTTGAGATAGTGTTGCTTCTATCACAGATGGCTTTTGCAATGCTCTATTAAGACTTCCAAACATGAACTTTGATACAACAATCACAAGTTTGAATATGTACAACAGCAAAGCTGCTGGTCACCCACAGCCCTCCTGCCTCAGACACAAGTCCATAAAAGACCATTGAGTAATTCTGGGTTCAATACACATTCTGACATCCTCACCTGGTTTCCCTGAACCTTTGTCTTATCAAAGCTGAATTAATACAAATAAACATGTATATAACATACATATCCATGAAACAGCAACAACCTGGACATCTCAGCACCACTTCCATATTTATCTTCACAAGCCAGAACACTTTAAAATCAGATAGAAAAATGCTATCAATGCACCAGCACAGCATGCACACAATCAAGGTTCAATAGATCCCATCAAGCACTTTGTTTTAAAAGCATTCATTTGCAATCAGTGGATATAGAAGAGAACATCCCAGCTGCATCACCTCAGTCTTAGATGTAAATTAAAGTGCTTTTCTACGTAAATAGGGAACTAGTTTTAGAGATCCAACACAGCATAACAAACTCTTCCTTTTTCAACAACAGTATAAAGCATATACAGATTTTATACTCTGCACTTGCCAGGACACTCATAGTTTTTGCAAACATTCAAGTGTGCCTCAAAATTCAACCCATTTCCAATGAGTATCTAGGAAAAAAAAGATTAGTCATTGCTATGGGAAGCCAGGAAATAACGACATAGCCGAAGGGAGCAGAATGAACTTTAAAGAAGCCTAAGAATGGGGGATGAGGCTCCTGTAGGATCACAGTTAGGTACAAGCAAAGGGGTACAGCTACCTCCAGGGACTGCCAAAACACAGTTGCAGCAACGCCCGCAGTACCCACGATGCCGGGTTCGCCCCGGCTTTGTAACTGGTACGAAGGTCCAAGAAGCGGCGGCTGCCTCCGGCTTCCCCTCGCACTCACTTCTGTCCTGCCGCCCGCGGCGTGGAAGAGCGCGGCGAGGAGCGCCCAGCGCGGCCCCATCCCACCGCCGAGTGCAGGGCCGCGGACGGCTACGGGGACCCGGCTCCGGGGACCCGGCTCCGGGGACCCGGCTACGGGGACCCGGCTCTGGGCTCGGGCTCGGCACCGCCCCGCGGCAGGCGGGAGCAGCGCTACGCGCGGGTTACGCAGCGGAGTACGAGCTGGCCGGACAGAGAGGGAACCCCAGGTATCTGTCAAGAGACCCCGGCCGTGGGGGGTCTCTTCAGCCGCGGGGATGCTCCATTAGCCCCCAGAATCCGAACTCATTTGTTACAGTGTCCCAGCGTTCACTGGTACCCACGGCAGCACGTCTCCTCGTGCCTGCTGCAGGGATGGTACAGGGAGACTTCAGTGTCACTTCAGCCCTCTCTGCTCTTGAGAAGCTTGCCAGTTGACTAATAGCCTGAGTGGCTGTCTTGCAGAGCAAGTGTTTTTTTCTGCAACTGATACATATGCTGAAATTATCAACATCAAAACATTTATATATCAGACAAAAAGTGTGGCTGTGTCTTAAAATCCACCTAATTTTTAATTCACAGATTACCAGCATTACTAACCCAACCAACTATAATACATCTACCAGGTTGCAATGCATATGATTCACCTAGAAAGCTGTTCCAGTAAAAAAGATTTCTTTCTATAAAGAGTTAAAATATCAGATCATAAGTTGGTTTGGGACCTTAAAGCTCATCCAGTTCCAACTGGAGGGACACCTCCCACTAGAGCAGGTTGCTTCAAGCCCTGTCCAACCTGGTCTTGAATACTGCCAGGAATGGGGCAGCCACAGCTTCTCAGAGCAACCTGGTCCAGCAGTTGTCATTACAGAACACTCTCTAACCATCATGGCCAGGTGAACAGAGTCATTCACAGTTTGTGAGTACACAAACTGGTGTTGTTTAAAATGAAACAGAAATGCCTGTGTTTTTCTAGAATGAAGTGTATGATGTATGACTGGAAAACAATGAACAACCCTGACTGAAAGTGAAGGAAGAGGTCCATTATTTGTCCCATTCAGTTCTTTCTTCCTTGCATTGCTGTTTTATGACACTGCTCGGTGACTTGGCCTTCTGTTGCACGACAAGCACTTAAACCAAAAAATGTGAATTCTGTTTCTTTCTTCACCCCATGTAACTGCCACTGACACAGCAATACTGCCAAAAGACATTTCAATCTGAGCATTAGGAGCAGCTTATCTTCTGAAGGAAAACAAGCAGGTACAAACACAGAAGTACACAGAAAGATTTCAGTTATTGCATCTTACACAAGATTTGGGACACAAACTAAGCTATACAGTGGCAGTAGTTTTTTTAGAAATTATTTTATATTCTAGGCTTGCAGAGAAGAGTGGAATTCAAGAAGTAAAGACTGGAATTAACAACACTTGAAATTACACCATGCTCAAATGCACTACAGGTAGATTGTCCGCTGATGGAAGTCAGTGGCTAGGTCCCATAATACTGAGATTCTCTTACCGCATTGCTGAGGCTGTGGTTCTGGGAAAATAGGAATTTCTCTGAATGTACTTCTTCAGTCACAAAAACTTAATAACACACCTTGCCTTATAGTGTGAGGCTTACTGGATACACAAGATCCAGTGGACCTACCACATGGGTTTTCAAAAAGCCTTTGATGAGGTTCTACACCTAAGGTTATAGAAGACCAAAGCTGTCACAGGATTGGAGGAAAGGTCAGTTTGTGGATTTACTAAAAGGATACAGAAGTTATGGCTGTTGAAAAGGTAGGAAAGAAAAAGCACAGCCTAATGTTCATTTTTCAGGGTAGAAAACAGTTTGCAGTGGGGATTGGTGGGGCCAATTCCATTCAATATCTTCATCAATGATCTGGAGAGAAGAGCACCTACATAGAAAAGGCAATACTAAACTTCTCCAGGGAGTTACATGACAAGGGAAACAAAGACAGAAAGAGCTCATAAAAAAGTGGCAAATCAGCTTCTCATAGATAAACACAGGGCACTACATCTAAGGAAAAGTCATTTAACCCAGGCATACATGGTACATTCATGTCTAGCAGCTACCAGAGGAGCCATCCTGGAGTCGTGCTTGAGAGTTCTCTGAGATCATCTGCTTAGTGTGCAGGGGTAGACAAAAGAGCACAAACAAAATGGTGGGCATCATCCAGAGAGGCACCAATAACAAAACAGTTTGGCACTGTGTAAAACCTTGGCCTACCCCTCTTCAGTACAGTGCATGGTTCGGGCCTCCAGGTGTCCAGAAGAATATAGTGACATGAGGGAAGATGCCGAAGAGGTCAACTAAAATGACCAAGTCAGTGGAACATCCAGTTTACATGAGAAATATAATAAGGTGAGAACTCAGCTTGGAGGCTCAGGAGGATACAGTCAAGATTTATAAAAGCCACTAAGTATTGCGCAAAATTCTGCAATACAAAAACTAGTGGCACTCACTGAACTAAGCAAGACGTCTGTTTTAAAATAGTAGAAGTACTTCTTTATGCAGTGCATGGTAAAGAAGCAGTTTTAGTCTGTTGCCACAGGTGCTCATGGAGACAGACTGTACCAGGAAATTCAAAAGAGAGAAGAAAAATTAATAGCAATATGAATGAATGCTAAAGACTGGAACAAACTCTTCAACATCCTTAATCTAATTACAATGGATGCTGTGGAACTTGGAAATACGAACAGCAGATATTAACCAGGCTTGTGTGCTCTTCCTGATTAACATCTTCTTACCATGACTGTTAGGGATAAAACATTTGGCTTCTACTACCAGACTGCCCCAAGAAGATGGTTTTTATGCTCTTAAGGTTCCTTTTTGTGTGTTCTAGGACAGAAGTTGTGCAGTTGCACAGCTGTTACCACAGTACGCTGGCCAGGGTGAAACTACAAAGCAAATTATTGGTTTTGTGGTCCTTTTTTGGGTTTTTTTGACTATTAAGGCACGCTTTGTCATCTCGTTCATTTCCCATTATCCTGTGCAAAACCACAGTCATCAGCACTGTTACATTTGCAGTTATCAAACAAGCAGTGTGCAAGATTGAGAAATAGCATAACACAAGCCAGTTGACCATGAAACAGATCTTTTTTTAAAGATTAGATATGCAAATCAGTGTCACCCTGATGATTATGAGCAATTCTAAAACAAGAGATATTAACAATGTTATAGGAAATGACTGCTGTGCCTGTTTTTCAGTCCTTTTTCTTTGTAGAAAAATAGTTTTGTTTTCTTCATTTCCCTTTTTATAGCCTCCACACTGGGCTAAATCCACATCCAAATGTTCAGCCAGTTTGGCTTCCATCCAAAGAGGCCATTTTGTACACTTAATTGATGATGTGAAGTAATTCAAAGATATGAATCAGAACCCAAGGCTTAGAAAGAGTGGCCTAAAGCTTGATTTGCCTTCTGTTTTCTAGGCCTGTGTGGCATCTTTTGATCCTATTTCCCAAGAAACATACAGTCCACAAACTTAAGAGTTCTGTTTGTGGGAAACCTGTTATGGAAAACTGAAATTGTCATTACTTTCAGTCAAGATTTGAGACCTTACGAAACTTTGCAAAATATAAGCCAAAATTGGAAGTACTGATCATATTGGAATAGAAACACATGAAACATGTCCAAGTCTCAAGCTTAACTCAGAATTCTGGCTAGAAGTTCCACAGTTAATAGAAATAATCAGATATAGGTTTCAATCCATTCCTTCATGCAGAAAAAACAAGCTGTGAAACTTCAGTTGGCATCCAGATATTGTCTGAATTTTGTAGCTTTGATCCATGTTTGTTTCCAGCTTGATACTGGGAGAGAGGGAAAGAGAAATACTTGATGTCAGCTATGAAGACCAACAGCTTGGGTGATCCTTTAATTTGTTTGATGAAGTAGATTCCAGCACTCCTCATTTGAATGTATTGCAGTGCATTACATGGGTTTTCAGATAATCTAAAGCACTATGTGTTTACCTCCCTTCTAGATTCAGGTTTAGTGTCACACTGTAACTTCACACATCTTCTCAGTGGGTTATCTATCACTTTTCAGTGGCAGTGGTGGGGTGATGAAATTCCTTTCCCTCCTCTTCCACAGGAACCATGACATCATTCCATGGAAAAGACTCTGTTTCCTGCTCTGGATAGTGCATTGCTAGTTCCTCTTCCATGTTTTCCTGGGCATCAACATTACTTTCACATTCTCTAGCAGTACAGTTCTTGCCACTAGGCACTTCTGAAATGGACCCCACAATAACAGTGTCAGCTTTCATGATGTATATTTTTTCTGAGGAAGAAAAAAACCAGTGCTAAGCGTAGTTAACAATCACTGATGACCCTAGAGATTGTTCCATTTCATGCAAACATATATTTGGTTCTCAGATTTTCTTTTTCCCCCATTCTTTTTTTAATCAGAAGCTTGCAGAGCAAGCCCATCACTGTGAAAACACTTAAATCATTAACCCAATGAAGTTTTGGGGATTTGCACATTATAAGTTGTCTACTTTGCTGTTAACTTAGAAGGTGCTTTTAAGTTTGAAATCTAAGCAGTGAACATGCTAAGTGAAGACTTGCACATTTTATAATACAGTGTCTGGTTTTTGAGCACTGGCAATGGGACTCTGGGCATTTTAGATCCAGTAGACCTAGCTCCTGTGTGATGAAACCACTGTGCTATGGCACGGACTACAGGAGAAAAACAGATTAGAAAAAGCTGTAAGATATTCACAAGAGAAGAAGCAATTAATTGGGATCTGGGGAAGACAGATACGGAGAATCCATGATTTATACTCCCGCTGTTTTGAGAAGCAACAATACCTGCATTAAAAGCAGCTTTTGGGCAAGGATCAGGACTGTGCAGAAGTTCTGGGTAATTACTGGGGGTCCCAGGACCAGCAATGAAATTAGTTTCTTTCCAATGAAGAATCAACTACAAAATTTTCTGGGATAGACTTGAACCTTGCATACAACTTGTTGACCCTTTACAAAAAGTAAATAAGGCTTTTGCTATGGCTTGGACCACTACATTTTACTTAGAAGGATGCTGCAGATCAGACACTGTGGTTATCTATTGTGTTAATATATAAGTGTATATATATGTGGTTAATATTTCTGGGTATAGTAAGTCAAACCATCACATTCATCCCAGGTTAACCACTCTCAGAAAAATCAGAAAGTGCATTTAGTAAGGAAAAGTCAGCTCTAGCAATATCCAAAAAATCCCTTTAAAGAACCTCAAAATTGGTTTTGGAAACATTGCCAGGATGTCTTATGTAGACTGTGTCTCATGTAATAATTCTTCCCCTGTGACTAAGCCTCCTTGCCTGACTTTATCTACTACCATGTGCCATGGTCAAAGACTTTACAGGAACATATGTGAGATACATCTCAAGCTGTTATTGTGAAACCAAGAAAAGAAAATGATATCTTGAGACATATGAAGTACAACTCTCACTAAGCATTACAGCATAATTTTCCAACTGACATATTTTGGATTTCAAATTTCTTCTGCAAATTTACATCTTCTGCAATGACAAAGAGGAAGAGGAGCATTTTTCTGGTGGGTCCATAAGTGACTAAGGCACAGTAAAATGCCAAAATATGAAAATATTCAAAATGAATATATGTACCAGAATTTGTGTGTCAAAGGTTCTGGAGATTCAGCCCCAATTTTTATTAGAAGCTTGGGAAACTTCGCAGTTTACTGATAATCTCAGAATGACATGGTGTACCCATGGCTGAAAAATTAAAAAGGCAAGAGGAAAAAAATAAAAGCAAAACCCACCAATTCGATTATTTGTGTGGTCTCTCACTCGAGAATCAATGGGGCAATCTGGGGCCTTTCCATTACTTGGTGTCACATCAGTCAGAGGAAGACTATATGCATTTTCTGTCCCGGAGACCAAGTTATTGTTAGTTTCCAAAGGGAGAGTTCTGTCAATTAATTCCTTCTCTTCTGGACCACCGTCAGTAGTCAATATGATCTGCTGATACAAAGAAGAGAGTAGAAGTGGGGTGAATGTAAAAACAACACTGGGAAGATCGCAGTAGGTCTACAGAATCCTTCTGTGGCAGTTAGAATAACCTGATGTACTTCGTAGCACCGCTGTCCAGGGAGTAAAAATTGATTTAGGAACTTCAGTTCCTGCATCACTTAAAGCCATATTTAAAAATAGCATCTCTAAACTAAATTGATGACATCTGCAAAAACATACCTCACTTCCACTGAAATCTAGTTTCCTGGCCCTGCTTGAATGCTTTGGTAAATTCCACTACCTTGTCTGCAGTTTAGATGCCCATGAACCTTTGCAAATCCACCTATTTGCTACTTACTTTTCAGCAATGAGTATAGCATCAGTATGTTAGATGCTGGAGGTAAGAATTTTAAGGGATTTTACTATTTAGTTGTGAGATAAGCATCAGAGGATGAACCCGTACAGATGTGTAATCATATGGTGAGAGAGCAAAAACTGATAATATATGGAATATAACTAAAAATATATAACTTCTGCTTAAATTTTGCAAAGACCTACTATACTCCTACAGGAGAACAGAACAAGCCAGAGGTTGAACTGGTTGAACTTCAAAATGGAGTTGCCTTAGCAGGACCTCAGGTGGGAGAAACAAGCTCAGACTAGCGATTAGGTGAAGAATTAATTACAAACAGCCCTTTACAAGGGGAGCCAGAATCTGAGAGAGGCACGGTCCCACGTGACAGACTTCTGGTGGCTCCTAGCTCTATTTCTGTTTCCACAAGGAAGATTTTAAAATGTGCAATTTAAAACTCTTGCTCATGTCTGACTCACTATGAAAGCAAGAGCGGAAGCTCCCCACAATTCAAGAATTAGCAATGACCCAGTGAAATTAATGATACCTGATTGCAACCAGAGCTATTAGAATAAGTAATGATTTTTACGTGTTCAGATGCACAACATTTAAAAGCAAACTAATATAAAAACAAAAAAATGAACAGTCTGAAAAGTGTTTTAGCAGATGGGGGCATTCAGAGCCAGCAAGCCTAAAAACTGAGGAGACTCAGAGGATGGAAGTTGCTGTAATTTCACTGAAAGTGGAGGAATCAGAGCTGTGATGATTTCAGCAGCTGGGGAACTGCTTTCTGTTGTTACATATTAACTGAGGTTTGTCTTGTTCATCTGCAAACCATACTGTTAAGCCAGAAGCCGGTCCTGATGGAAAGAAAGTCTTCCAGACAAACAATACCCACTGTATGCCCTCATTACAGTCATGCCAAATCCTATAAGAGGGAAGGTGACATGGGGCAAGACAAAAGAAGATCAGATCCCACTTGTATGACTAGAATAAGATAAAATGGGGCTGAGAGACAAAGTTATCCCAGGAGGTAGAATGATCCTATGATTTTGGATTTGCCCATAGAATGAAACATGAATGGTGTTAAGACCAAACCAAATACTCCCCTCACAATCAAGACTTAAGGCATCACATTATTTAACAACACATCAAACACAGGCCAAGACATGAAAGTAGCAAGCCCCAGCACATCCTATCGCTGCATCATGCGTTGTTGAGGATAGTTCAAACAGAAAGGCCATCCCTTTTTAACTGGACATTTAAAAATATCATTTACACTGGAATCCAAAGGGATCTGGTTTGGAATATTGTTCACACTTACTGTACATTTGTTCACTAGATCGTGACCTGCAATGGAAAGAGGAAAAATTATCAGGAGAAAATTCACAGCTCTCACAAGAATGTGAATAGTTGCTCTGAAAGGTGACCAAGCCATGTCCTAAACCACTCTGCTGCCCAATCCACCTGCATTAGGCTCTCATTGCCACTCAGGGCACACTTAAATGGCACTGCTGAGGTGAACCAGCAACATGTTGCTGCCAAGACTCTAAGGTCTTGCTCTCCCCAAAACCCTCTGTGGCCGCCCCTGTCATTCTCCCCACACCACAGCTGGTGTTCATCTAATGAAATGATGACCTGATTAAACTTTCTAGGTAAGCAGAAGACATACTTTTTTTAAACAAAAAATGTTAACTTTTACTGAATGAGCAAGTTGGATCAGTTCATCATGTGGTCAAGATGAATGCTAAGGATTAACAGGATAATGGGATTTTATGCAAGGACTGAGGAAGGTAACACTGGAAGAGAAATGAGAAGAAAGGCGTGTACAGCATCCTTCTGTAGCACCATGCAATTAGATGGGCTCAGGCTTACTATTTAATTCCACCCTGACCTGCAGACACCTTTATTTTCAAGGCATCTATAATGCTGCACAGCAACAGTTCCTATTATGAAAGGAAAGTGAAGAAGCAAAAATTCCATTTTGAGAAAATTAAGCTGCACACAAGAGGTTTTAAATTTTATTCCTGCATAAATGAGCGTATAAAGCTCAGTTGTATGGTAATTAGGAGAATCTACCACAACAGAAGAGAACAGATCGGTCAGTGGAAATGGAAATGCTGAGATAGGAATTAGTTAATTGGGCAAAATGTGTGCACTACAGGGGAGCAGTAGAGGCTGCTGCGGCAAACACCCACTCTTTTTGGAACGCGTATGAGTGCTCAGACATTAACGGGGCGTTTTTCCAGTAAGCCCCAGTCATGGCTCAACCGTTCTGTGGGAAAAAAGTGCCACCTAGTGACCTGTCAAAGCATCACCTGCCTGCGCTGGGCACACACCAGGACTGCCCTTTTGCAGGTCAGCGGAGACATACACTTGACATGATTCACTAACCCACTGAACTTTCACGTGCTAAATAAAAAAGAAATCCATAAAATAAAGTTCCATATTTAAACTATCCATTTATTCTTTAGACATAAAGATTAAAATTCCTGGTCCATCAGTCACCTTGAGATTTGAGCCTGGATTTGCATGAAGGGATGGAATGCAGATGTGCTGGTCAAAAGAAACCATTCATTAGTAAAACTCATCACGGAGTGTACAGGCTCTAACAGCTTTACAACATACACAGGTGTTGTTACAACACGCACCTACACCATTCACATCCTCCCCTCTATAAAAGAGGGAATGTGGTTCTGCAAGCACACCCCATGCGTAAGTTTAAGCAAACCTACAGGAAAACCGTATCAATAAAAAATCACTCTTCCTCTCATGCCCAAAGTTCAACCTCATCTGCAGAACCAACAAATACCCACAGAACACTTCAAGTATCATTTAATATTAGTCTGTGCTGGGAGAAGAAACCACTGGTTACCCTTTTCCCACCTGGCTTGTTGTATCTTCCTCCATAAATTCACAGCTGCTTCCATCTTTCTCTCATGTTCTCCAACATGCTGCATCAACAGTTGCCTAGGAACCTTATCTGGCCCACCTACATTAGGCTGTAGTGAACATTCCCTTACCCAACATTTTGGGATATTTAAATTCCCAGTTGCAGTTGCTATATACTTGGAGATCAAACAGAAAACAGCTTTAAAAACTCACGCTTTCCTTTGAGGATGAAGATCTGCTGCTTGCAAATTTTCCATTTCCAAAATGACAGCATACCCACAAGTAGCACAATCACAGAGAGAACCACTCCCCAGAGGACTAGACCTGTAGCACAGAAAGGGAAAGGGATTACAGGAAAGGTTAAGAGAAGGCAGACTGGGAACTTCTAGCAGATCTATGTGTTTGGACATAGACCCATGGATACCATTTCACAAGTTGTACGGAATTTGCAGGAAGCTCCCACATAAAAATTCCCTTTACCAAAGATATATCCAAATAAGATATGCTAGGCAGAGTAAATGCTTTGTTACCTTCCATTGCTGTCTCCCCCTTGACTGAGGTGGGAAAGGTGCCAGGCCAAGCTTTTTCTTCATAAGTTGTACTGGGATTTTCAGTTGTGGCACTTAAAAGGATACCAGTGATGGTCACCAGGCTCTCTTCAAACGTTTTTAGTTCAGAGTTATTTGTTTCATTGTTGAACCTCATGGACAATGTGTTTGGGGTAAAGTAGGTGGGCAACTGGTCCAGGCAAACCTGGTCATGTGTTGCATTTCCTTTGTTTAACACAACTTTGTTTAACTTGGCACAGCTAGGGAATGAAAGAGAACAGCATATTGGTGCTGAAGGAAACTGACATGGTACAAGGTAAAAGTATCTTCCATGTGACAAACATGTGCAACAGGTATAAAGAGGCTTTCTAATTGCTGCACATAGGCTGAAAGTTATACCATTGCCTCTAAGAGAAATAGATTGCCAATCGGCTTTGCAGCAGAAGCAATGTCCCTTTTTGTCCTTTATGAACTTAGTTAGTCATGCTAAAGAGCTATGGACTTACTTTGTGTGGGGCTTGCAGATGTCAGTGCTGGAATTTTGATCAGAAAAGGTCCCAGAAGGGCACTCTTCACAAGTAACATCATTTGTTGAGGTGCCTGAATAAAAGTAACAACTGAAGTAACCCACCAAAATGCATCAGGTCCAGGCCTATGGCCAAGCTCAGGAAAGGTAAGCTGGACCACAGGAATTCCTACCTCTGACTTTGACTCCAAAACCAGGCTTGCAGAAAGTGTGCTGCTGGCATCTTATGCAGGTGTTCAGAACAGGGGTCTGGCAGAACAGGCCTGGTCGGCACTCACACACACGGCTGGAATTGAAGGAGCAGGGCTTTTTCTCAACAAGGTCAGACTCTGTGGGGAAGAACCAGATGTGGTAACAAAGGATCAAGCTGCAAAGAAAATGTAAAGCAGGGGCCAAAGCCAACATCAGTTTAAAGGCTCAGGAAGCAGAGCAGGCTGCTGGCACTCTTCACAATGACAACTTAAGTCATGAACCAGAAAAGTCTGTAGATAATGGCTTGTAATATAAGACAGAAAGCAGAAATCAGGCTTGGATAGCATTGGATGAGAGAGTTTTTAGGTAGACCCAGGTCACACAGGAAGCAACCCTGATTACATGCCAGGTAGAATTCTGCTGTCTAAACTAGTAACTAAGGATGGATAATTTTGCTGCTGGAAATTCATAATGAATGAAATATAAATAAAGTGTGAATAAAATATACATATAAAATGTAACTGTGAGGTATGTGCGAGGGAAAGCAAACCTTTTGTGCATGATACACAAGCATCACATCTTGGCTTTTGAAATTCTTCATTCACATACTGTTCAGGTCCACATCTTATGCAGTCTTCACCTGGGTCCCTAGGACATGCTTTCTTCTTAACATAGCCTGGAGAAAGAAAATAAAATCAAAATATACAGGTTACCAGTTCAGAATACCAGGAGAAAATCATCCTGCAGTGTTCCTCTATACTCATTCACTCGTTAGAAACAGTCTTCTTTTTGTATGTGTCTTTAGGTTTCTCTAGGAGGGTTTTGCCTTTCCAATTCAAGTGTGAAGGGATCACAGCTGTCCTGTTTCAGCAACACTGTGCATGGTGTTATCACAATAGTGTGGATTGCTGTAGGATGACACATGGCAAGGTTGTGGTGAGGGCAATATTGACCTGCCATTACTAAGTTCACGTGTAATTGTTTTCCATGTTTTCCTCTTGACTAGAGAAACCCAGTCCTGATATTTGCTACCTAAAGCATCACTTTCCCTTCAAAAGTTGCCAGAATCACCTAGGTGCATGTGGATTCAAGCAGGGATAACCCCACCTCCCATGCTCAGAATGAAAAGTTACAAGATGGTGCTCCCTGGGCCATGTCTTGTATCTCCCTAGGTTTGCAGTAGGTTGCTTTCTAAGCAGTACTTCTAGTTTTACAGTTGCCTTGACAGTTGTGAGATGGTTTATTTTTCCAACTGTTTTCCTTAAACAAATCAAATTACATGTCTGTCTTTCCGATGCTAGTGTACCTCTGCTATACATATCCAATTCCTCTGGACCCATTGCTCACTGAAAGTACAGTGCCCAGGATCTCACAGACCTTCTGTGTACATCCAGCTCACAGGAGATTGGGCAGCTGGCTGAATTAGATGACCTCTGGAGGTCTTTGCCAAACTTAAGCTATTCTATGACTCTATGACTCTGTGCTTATATCAAGTAACCATTTTCTAGTGAAGAGCTTTTAAAAGCATCCATCTGGCAAGCTATGTACAATAACCTAACCAGCTAGGAGTATGGGAAAGGGTGGGACAGAAGCATTCCCAATGTTTCAGCTCCTGAAGCAACAGATGAGGTGTTATACCACTGGCCATAGTACCAAAGAAACTAGAAAGCATAGTGGTAAGCTGTGATCTTGTGGTCTTGCCAGGAGGTAGAAACAACAGAGGGTAAGAAAGAGCAGCAGTTGCAAAGCAAAAGGAAAAGCTGAAGTAACAACAAGAAGGTAGGAAGAGTTGAATGTTTCACAGGTGGGAAACAGAAGAGAAATGAACCAGTTTCAGCATTCAGCATTCAGCCTGCATCACCCAGTCATAGAATTAAGCACAGGGAGGGGGGAACCTAGCAAGGCAATAACGCAATTGCTATGCATTTTGGCAAGCATGATGTCGTAGTGCAGGTAAAACCAGCTATGCTATATTTGGCCCACTAAAGACCATCAGACAAGCCTGAAACCACATCACTCCTGCCTCCTCAAAACTACTTGTCTGAGACTTCTTTTCAAGGTGACGGCTGATTGCCAAATCTCAGCACTCAAGTTGCACGTGTACCTGCATGTGTGTCATTTCCCCCTTCCTTCCCCAGTGACCCAAACCCTTTAACTTCAGTTATTTGAGATTTCCTGTACACATGGGTCCCTCCCTTGGGGGATGTGTGCCCCAGGTGCAGTAGCTTTGAAGGTTGCGTAACAGTGTCTCCTGGTTCTGATCTCCACTGGCTGTGTTCACAGCTCAGCAACCAGATAAAAGTCACCAGCTGCAATCACCTGTACAGAAAAATGTTCTGAAAGTAAGTAGATGAAATAAGTATTTGAAGTGTTTTTCTTTTATGAGTACATGCATTCATTCACTCCTGAGGATTTGTTGTTAACTGTGGGTAGGAAACTATCTTGAATGTTGACTGCAGCACTATCTGGAGCTGGGTATCTGATTTAGAGCCTAAACAAAAAANGGATATCAGTTGCCATACCCTTTTCTGATCTAAGCTCTTCTGTCTCCTTTTTCAGCCTTTCAATATCTGTCAACAGCTCCATGTTCTTCTTCTCAGCTTCTTGCAATTTACTTCAAAGGAATAAAAACAAAAAAAAAAAAAAAAAAAAAAAACAACCAAAACAAACCCACCAAAAAACCCAACTGAACAAAAAAGGTTAAAAAATCATAAACAGAAGTGAAGTGGAATAACAACTTCTGCATAACATGAGCTGTTCCACCATATACCATTATTTCCCATGAAAGTCTCTGTAGCTCCCCTTGACAGAAGGGTAATACTTTGTTCTGCAGTGACAGAAAGAAACTATTCTTCTGGTATCCCAGGTATGAGGTGTCATTTTACCTGCACAAGAATTTAGTACATGAGATGTGGCAGCTGTGGGAACTGATTAGAATGATCTTTTGAGGTTTGGTTTAGAAGTTTATCTTGAAATTAACTTTGAAACAGAGGATGGCTTGCACGTGGTCCAGTGTGTTCAGACTGAAGGCTGTACATGAGCTGGAAGACCACGGAAAGTAAAGGCAGGCTGCGTCTAGAGTTCAAGATGCTCCACTTTGATTAAATGGAATTTTAGAAAAGCTTCTATTTCTTTGCAGTGAGCAGTTGAGTTAGTAGCAGATATGAATGGGTTATTGCTTGAAGGAGTAGTAGACGATTAAAATGAAATAGGATTCTTATGAGTTTCTGTTATGAATAAGGTCCTGGAGGATGGGAAGAGATGTCCGAGACTGGTATAAGGATGAAGTCACAAAATGAGTTGCAAGAATAAGCAAAGGTGAAGTGGCTGAGACTGGTGGCTTTCTTATAAATCAGATATCTGCTTTTCACAAGACCTCACTATGATGTCTGTCATTATAGGAGCTTGTGCAAAATATGGTTTTAAAGGAGAAAAGAGCTTTTCATGGGAGTGGCTCAGAGGCAAAGTCCCACCTCTTTTCTTCTTTTACAGCACCAGTTTCTCCATCCCTTGGTCTTATCTACTTGTACAGATTCTGAATGAATCTAGTGGTGTGGCCTGCAGCACAAGATATCCCAGTGGGAACCCCAGTGTAATTGCATGCAAATGCTAGCAACTGACAGCTAAAGCCCTCTTTATCATTAGTGCACAAGTGAATGTCAAAACTTTCCTCTCGAAAAAGATGTCTATAAGAAGAGACTGATGATGGTGAAGTACCCTGAAATGCCCCACCCACTGAGGGGGTTTTAGGCTGATGGGGGTTGTTTCAGACATTTCCATAACTCTTGTCTCACTGAGGTGTTTGCTGCTTTTGACCATGTGTGTCTGAGTCACAGCCAGCTTCCGGCAAAGCTCACTGTGTCTCCTCACAAGGGGCTGTTCCCTTTCTCGTATGAGACACTTTCTAAACTGTTTTGACTATGAAGATAATGACAGATTTTCCACACCTTGATGTTGGTTTGTTGTTGGTTTTGGGGTTTTTTTTTGCTTTTTTTTTTTTTCTCTCAGTTGATAATCTCTCAGCACTGTAAGTCTTGGAAAATACATCTTCCCATATCTGTTTCATCTGATCAAAGGGCATGTCTTGGCATCTATGAAGTAANTTTTGGTTTTTTTTTTTTCCCTTTTTTTTTGTCCCTGATCAGAAACCTGTTAGCCTAAATTCACTGTGCTATTTCATGCCCTGAGGCAAGCTGAAATGAATTCTTAGACCTGCCTACTTCTCGCTACTTCAGTGTCAAGTCAATGGATAAAACCACAAAAATTCTAGCAAATTATTTTGCTTGCAATTTGCAGCCTGAGCTGGAGCAAGGCAGTTAAAAGTTCACATCCGTACCCACACCAGGTAGTGGTTCATAGAACTGCACTTACCTTCAAGGACAAAATGTAACTCAGCAGATACACATGGTTCCTACCATGTCTATGAGAAAGACTATGCTAATTTGACTGAATTCTAAACATACTGACCTGAGGGACAGTGGTAACAGCAGCTTCTTGATGTTTCATCATAGAACCAATTCAGAAGTGTATCACAGGAATGAGATGGGGTTAATGATGTCTAGAAATTGAGAGAGACAAAAGACACAATTAGAAAACCATTAGTTCTGTATTAGAGCAGATCCCAGTATCTGTCTCAAGTTATGGTAGTTACAGGCAGTAAGGAAATGCCTACAGCTTTCTGCAAGTTCAAGTATGCTGAAAGAAACTAAATTACTGTTGCCCATATGCTTAAGCAAAGATTGCAATATTCTGTGTATTTAACAATCATTCAATATGTAGGTTTACTCAGCAGACTTCTGTCTGAAAGCCACTTAAATGTAGAAAAGAAATCATAGAATTGTAGAATCCCAGACTGGAAGGCACCTTAAAGCTCATTCAATTCCAACCCCCTGCCACTGGCAGGGACATCTTTCACTGGAGCAGCTTGCTCCAAGCCCTGTCCAACCTGGCCTCGAACACTGTCAGGGATGGGGCAGTCACAGTGTCTCTGGGCACCCTGTGCCAGCACCTCAGCACCCTCATTTTCTTATGGCAGGGCCACTACATGCCCTGGGAAATTACAGCGTTACAAGTTTACTGATAAGAAAATCTGATTTTTTAATTTGGCATGTCCCTTAATAATCCCCTAGAAATGTTATCTGAATTTTCAGCGTTTGCTAGAAGGTTTGAACAGCACTTTCTGGTAAAGACTCAGTCAGCAGATTCTGCAGAGATTTTCCCACGATACTGGTAGAGCAGTTAATATTTCAGAAAAACCTGCATCTCAGTTTCTGTAGATGAATTTCCCAGTGGCCTGTGAAATAATACCTATTGCCTTGTGCTGTCTTTGCATGAAGGGCAGAATCTCACTACATCACTAATTTCACAGCTGTGTTCTCCTGTTTAATACACTGTTCCTTTCATGGCAGGGCCATAAAACACAAAAGTTATTTAACTTGCCCCAGGTTATACCAGAAATCAGGAACTTTTAGTCAAGGACAAAATTAACATAAGGACAAGAAATAGAAATATACAAACCCCATTACATTTTATCAAGTTCCAGGTTTGTACTGGGACCAGCACTGTGGCAGGGGATTGGAACTGGATGAGCTTTAAGGTTCCTTCTAACCCAAACCAGACTGTGATCCTACAATAGAACTGAGAAATCCTGCTTGACATCTCTGCAGTAACCACCAGGTCACAGAGCCTCTCCACAAAGCACTTTTTCTAGCTTATTCTATGGAGGAAATAGCAGATCTTTGCTTGCTTAGCCTGACTCAAGTTTATAAATGTGCACCCTGTGGTGTTTTGTTGTTTTTTTTGGTTGGTTGGTTGGTTTTTTGTGTGTTGTGGTTTTTTTGGGTTTTGGGTTTTTTGGTTTGTTTTTTTTTTTTTTTTTTTTTTTGGTTTTTTGGGTTTTTTTGGGTTTTGGGTTTTTTGGTTTTTTGGGTTTTTTTGGGTTTTGGGTTTTTTGGTTTTTTGGGTTTTTTTGGGTTTTGGGTTTTTTGGTTTTTTGGGTTTTTTTGGGTTTTGGGTTTTTTGGTTTTTTGGGTTTTTTTGGGTTTTGGGTTTTTTGGTTTGTTTTTTTTTTTTTATTATTTTTGGGTTTTTTGTTTGTTTGTTTTAAGAGAAAGCCCTGGGCTGTAGGAAAAGGAAATGGAATCTCCTTGCATCTGTGTGGAGGAGCACTCTGTTTAGCCAGCCACCCTGAGACTAAACTGAGTAACAGGAAATGACACAGTGAGATCAGTCACCAGACAAAGGGTCATTCAGGAGTGAATTCAGTGATGTGAAGTAAGTACTTTTATAAAGAGAAATCAAGAATCAGCAGCATCCTGGCTGTAGCTAAGTCATCCTGGATTAGCTTCTCTGTAAGCACTACAGGAAAACACCATAAAACCCTGATCTTCTCTTGGTTCTCCTGGGCAACCAACTTGCTGCAAATGATGTTGAATTTTAAATCGGGGGGGGGGGGGCGGGGACGGGAGGGGCCGTGCCACG
>NDXB01015376.1:0-24044 GCA_002631895.1 Agapornis roseicollis | reverse complement strand
GTGTTTGAATTTTAGAGGGGGGGGGGGGGGGACGGGACGGGACGGGACGTGACACGACACCGATATTCTTAAATGATTTATGCAGCACCCAAACTCACAGTTTATACTTGTCTCTTTTGAGGTTGAAAAGAATATTGCACAAAATGGGAGGGAAGGGCTGCATTTTAAAAAGTTAGTCTTGTCTAAAACGCTGAAATCAGGAATTTAGGATTAGATTCTCCTCTTAGTTACAGCAATGCAGATTCTGATTATGAATCTGACCTAATGCTAGTGCTGTGATAAATTAATGCATGAACTGCGAACATACTACACAAATGATGAAAATACACATCCAACAGAGTACTCAGCCTCCCCCCCCCACAAGAAGGCTGCTATATACTACAGCCAGCTGCATAATACATGACATCCACAGCTTCACAACAAAGGTTTCCTTCAAGTATCCAGTTCAAGCACAACCTTGTAGCCACCTTTACTGTTTTGCTGAGCCAAGCCCAAGGTTCTCTGCTGTAAAAAGAAGTCATTTTAACAAATCATGACATACTTTCTATGACTGAGGAACCACTTTCTGAAGACCCCACTACTTCTAATCCTGCAAAATGTCTTTAACAGCTGCCATCTGTTCAGTAGAGGTGTTTCATGAGTATGAAACTTCCTACATAGCCTTTCAGTTACAAATAATGTACATATCAATGCGCAGTGTCAGTTATCATCTCCCTGTTCTTGTCATTTCTCCCCCCCACCCTCCCAAATCCTAAGCTGTTGGATTCCTAATGTGACCTGCAATAGCAATGCAATCATGCAAAGTTCTGCTCTTAAACTAAGCAGAAAGGTAGGCTCTTTGTAGAAAGCACACTTGAAGGTAAGGCCCTGAGTATAAACCAATCTCCCACGCCTCTAGCCCTTCAGGCTTAAAGAGTCAATATAAACTACATAAGCAATACTGGGGAAGCTTTGCCTGTGCGTGAGAATGCCAGTGTCACTAAAAATTATATGGGCTTTGCTTCTTAACTTATGCAAGGCGTTTTGTAAACTAAATTTCAAGGTTTTATGCATCTGGAATAAAAAAAAAAAAGTCTTGCACTAGGAACCCAGCAAAATGTCCATGAGTTTTTGGGGGCATGAACAAACTGGTGCCTTACGGTAAAGAACATGACTTGGAGAAAGCGCAGAGGTAAAAGGCCACAGTCTCACAATGTTTTAAGTCTCCCATGAGATGATGGTGCCAACTCATTTTCTTTTAGGAGAAGGGTGAAGGAAATATACACAAGGGTAATGTAGTTTTAATTTTTCTGTCTCTGTGTAATGAATATCAGGGTAATAACTAAAACAAAAGATAACCAGCCAAAGACATGAAGTGAAAAAGGAATGAAAATATGCATTCTTACTAGTTAGCAAAAGGCCTGAACTGAGGTAATTCAACCACTCAATGACTGAGTATGTGAATGGAAGGATACAGCCTCTTCAGAAAAGACAGACTGGGGAGATGAGGATTGGGGTTGGAAGTGGATGATTCTTAAGGTCCCTTCCAACCAAAAGTATTTGATGATTCTATGATCCTCTCAGTTTACCACCTGTAAGTACTCTTCCCACATGTCAAATACCTCCTCTGATATCTCACCTACAACTGGGGTGTCCAGGAAGAGATCACTGGAAACAATTCAGCAAGGAATAAAGGGAATTCTAGGTTTTATGTTTTCAAGTCTTTTTCATTTCACAGCTGTTGCTTTCTAACAGCAGAAATCTAGACATCAACCAGCAAATCCATCCAAATTTGGGGGGACTGCAAAAAACTTCATGCATACTTGTCTTGCTCTTCCTGGACAGAATGACAACTTATTGCTGGAGTTACAAAATACTTTAATGCTGATTAACAGATACTGTTAAAAAGTGAAAAATATTTCAGTGGCTTGGCAAAAAAAAAAAAAATCATTATATTTCCACAGATTTATGGAAGCAACATATGTACATAACTTCTCAGAAACGGGGGTTGTTGAACCAACATGTCTACTTTCAACAGCAGTTTATCATTCCTATGTAGTGGTAAGGCTACTACAAACTGCAGCTAGAACACAATCTGGATCTCTATTCCTCACCTGGTAATATCAAAATGAGTTGGGTGAACTCCTGTAGTCTGAGTAGTCCAGTACTGAGCTTGGACCTCCAGGCTCAATTCTATAAACCAACAGCAACATGACAGTGAGGCCACCACAAGGCTGAGGACAAGAAAAGGTCTCTGTAGCTTAATGTTCAAGGTTAGTGGTTCCATTCCCAGCTCTGAATGGGGTCTTAATGTCAATCTGCAGGGGGGGGTTTTGTGGTGGTACCACCACAGAAAACAGATAGGCTCTATAGGGGCATAAAGGACATGCTGCCTCTCCAGTCCCACTGAGTCCTTAATTGCAGATTTGCTTGTTTTACCAAATCCTGTCCAAACTGTTGCCTATGGTGCTGTAAATGCTTATCCTGCCAACATTTGCAGCTCAATTGCTAAGGGGAGAACAACTGCTATCAGGATAGGTCAGTCTCTTACAGTGTTAAGTTCTGCTGTGTACATTCTCTCTGGCTTTTCCAGTGAAACATAAAAGCATCTTACCACTCTGCGTAAGCAGTTTGCTCAGGAGGACATCCCATGGTGTTCATAATTAAAGCAGGCAGGGAAAAAGCGTGTGGCTACAAAAGGAACCTGGTGATGGCACAGAATGATCCTGTTCAGATGAGGGGAAATTCTGAGCAAAATTCCCACCAGCAGTATCAGCACTTATCTCCTCAGCACAGATACACTGTTTTGAGCTGCACAGACCTGTTTTGAGATGTGCTGCCAATGTCTGCAACTGTGGGAGCTGGCTATGTATTGGGTTTCGGGTATTGTGACTGACATGATGGTAGCCAACAGTGGATGCTTTTAAAAATCATGTCCCCCTTGTCAAGCCTTAATCAGAACAAGCAGCACCTAAAAGAAGGGAGGGAATCACAAGAGCAGCAAGGAGAAAAGGGGAAATTTAGTGTAAAAAGTGGTACTTAATCATACGAGGGCTCAAGAAGAACACAGCAGAAAGGACAAGCATACGTGCGCTTACTGCCCTCATTGCCAACAAAAATCTCAGCCTTTCTAATATATTTCTGGTTCTGAGTGCTTTGAAAATAACAAGCATTATGAAATACTGAATGAGAAGCAGAAGGTTTAACTATAATGTAGTGAAAGTCTTCTGCCTTGGACCATTATCCCATTTGTTAGTATGAAGTTGAATGAAAGATTCCATTCTTAATACATTCAAGGATAACAATGGAAATTTAACCCTGTCAGATAAAAAAAAAAACAAGAAAAAAACCAAACCATGATTACTTTGCCTCAGGATTGTGTGACTATTACTGATAAAACTAATTTTTCCAGTGCAGAACCAGTTTATTTAGCTTAAGACTCTTTGTTAGGCAGAAGCTAAAGGTTAAGGTCTGACTTAGCTGGTCCCAGTTGCTCATAAATAGCTTTTGAAATGAAAGGAAGGGATAAAACAAAAAAGGTTTCAGCCTTGCATTACAAAACCCCAACACTATCACCTTCTTACAGAAAAGCAGCAGCTGTAAATGTTGAGGTTCACCTTCTTGATTCCATGGTGTGTGTGTAGAGGCCCACAAAAAAGAAAGTGCTAAGAAATCCTCCACTTAGTGTTGGTCATTTCTCCTGCCTTACAGAGTTTATGAGTTAGCCAGTGAGAGAAGATTCACTCCATCATTTTTACCCCTTACTACTCCCTCTTCTTCTTCCTGGAAACACTAAAGACTATGGTATCATCCATACTCAGCAACAACAATCACACAGCTTGGCTTCATCAAGGAAATCTACAATAAACTTTACAGAACAAACTCTTCTCACCTCTGCAAGGAAAAGAATGAAATTCTATTTTAAAATTCTGTTTTAACTAACATTCAAAGTCATCTTCTCTTTTATCTTTTGACAGTCCCTCCTCCTTACCCATTTTTGTCTGAATCTCAAGACACACAGAAACAGAAGTTAGTAGAATTCTAGCACAATTTCAATTTCTAAGGCAACATTTCCTTCTCTAAAAGATAATTCATTCTCAATAAAGAAATACCCATTTTATCCCAATGACATATTGTCCATTAGTACTGATAGTTCTGGTTTTTAATATGTATTATTAAAAACCTTTTAAATTCAAAGAAGATCACAGAAGTATTGTTGAATGGTGTAAGGAATCCATCTGTGGTGGACAGTAGGTCTTCATCCTTCCCACTAATTCTGAGGGAACTCTGGGTGGATCTGTACTAAGAATGGATTAGCAAAGTAGAAATAAACGTCTGTTACAGCTATGCTAACCCCATGGCTCTTTGCCATCCAAGGGTGTTTCGCTCTCTTACCTGTACACACATTTTCCTTCCCCTCTAAATCCTTTATTGTTTAAGACAGACCACTTGTGTTTCCAGGGCATGATTCAGAGTTCTAAGAGTTCATTTGACTGAAAACTCTGCTTTCTGAGTTTGTGAAGTTGTTTTTCAGGGGTTACTGCACTGAAACAACTCAACCTGTGGCTACACAGTCACTTGCACTAAATTCAATGCAAGAAAGTTGGTAGCACTGTGTAGCCAGGAGCAGAGCCTCCTCTTTATGTGACAGGTCTCTGCTGACAGGCACAGCTATAATGGGAAACCTCACAGACATTATTTCTGCATTTGTCTTATGTATCAGAATTGATTTGAACTGGATTGGGCATAAGGACACAATCCAGAATTAACGTTGCTTTATGCCAGCTGTACAGGAACAGATAAATATTTAAATTACCAAGAAGTTAAGCTGGTGTGGCAAGTCATCACTAGTGTAGCAGAAAAGCCATCACTGCAAAGATAATCTGTCCACAGTTTTTGAACGAATTTGGGCAAGACATGGGTCTATATCAGACTAACGCAAGAAGTTCTTAAATTGGTTCAGCTGAAGGGAGACAGAGACTGAATTTCACCAATCTTTTCCTGCATAAATTTCAAAGAAGGGGGTTTGATTCAGTGGAAGCTGGAATACATCTTGTGAAAGAAAAGGCCACAATTTGTATCCTGCTTGGACTGCTTTGTAGCAGGCTGACCAGGGATCCCTTGGCTTAGTGCTTTTCCTGATCTATCAGGCCAATTATGTTTTGTCTTTCTTTACAGCATTGCAGCTCAAGGCCCAAGTAACTAAAGCAAACAGATTTGCAATGGGTTTTGCAGTGCTCATGTTTTAGAATTTGTTTTGCAAAATAGAATTTTGTAACTCTTCTCATTTTCCTTGTATCTACACATTTGCTATTTCAGTTTAAATACAGGCAATTGTAAAGATGGGACTGAATTCAGTATGCTACCCTGCAATTCAGCCAGGACAAGGTTTGACTCATTTATTTATGGTCTTTTGAGCTCATAGAGAAAAACTGATGGTGAGGCAGAGTAAGAAAACAGTTTGCTATAAATGAGCTGTAAGTCAGGGAAAAAGAGTATTACAGTAAAATACCCCAAAACTTCTACCAGTATTGGCTATTCTAGAACTGACTAATACTGTAGCAAAACAGTTGACTACCTTTCAAGCTCCTATCCAAATTCTGACAGTACAAAAAAGCTGATAACCTAAAACTCAAATAGTTAAGCTTTATCTGCTTGATGGTAGGCATTATTAGCAAATGAAAGTTGACAAACCCAAACTTTGGGCTCAAATGAGGTGGAATATGATTTAAAATATGATCAATAAGCTGTGACTTGCTCACATTAAATACTATCACTTGTCCTCAGTAACAGTAAAAACAAGTGTTGCTGTGATAGAGGCAGCACAGAAAAACAGTGAAAAGCCAGTTGTTTATCCCAGCAAGATCTACGTATTTATTCCAGGTAACTGGTGATTTTTCAGTGAGTCTGAATGTTGGCAGAGACTATCAGAAAACCAAGTTTTTCTCTGCCCGTTCCATTTTGTTAACATAACACCAAAAGCAATATGAAATAGCAAAAATACCGTTTTTCTTTTCTATTGCCATATGAAGAAAGGCTGAGAAAGTTGGGGCTGTTCAGCCTGGAGAAGAGAAGGCTACGTGGAGACCTCATAGCAGTCTTCAAGTGTCTGAAGGGGGCCTATAAGGATGCTGGAGAGGAACTCTTCATTAGGGACTGTAGTGGTAGGACAAAGGGTGTTGGGTTCAAACTTAAACAGTGGAAGTTCAGGTTAGATATAAGGAAAAAGTTATTTATGGTGACCATGAGGCACTGGAATGGGTTGCTCAAGGAAGCTGTGAATGCTCCATCCCTAGAAGATTTCAGAGCCAGGCTGGATGGAGTTTTGGTTGACCTGGTTTAGTATGAGGTGTCCCTGCCCATGGCAGTGGGGTTAGAACTGGATGATCTTAAGGTCCTTTCCAACCCTAATTGTTCTGTGATTCTATGCCTTTCTCCTAAAGCAGTTTGCATTCAGCAGACTGGAAAAGCTTATTTGAATGCCCTCCTAAGTATTCCTCAGGTGAGTAAGAATCCAGTCTTACAGTCAGAGATCCTTCTGCTTTTTCAGGAGGAAGACAGTGGCAGGACAAATAACCAGGGCAAAGTAGAGGAAATTTGCAATGTGGGAGGGGAATTTACAACTAAACACACAAGGGCAAACTCCTACTCTTACCAAAACACCCAGGAGGATATTTTTCAAATGTCTGTGAGGAGGATGCAGGACTTGGTTATTTTCAGAGATCTAATCAGTCACTTTCTTGGAAAAGAATCTCCTGACAGTCCAAGTGATGGGCTACATAATTCAGTCACAACGTACAGACAGGTGCCTGGACTAACACATGCTCATACTTTCACTACAAGGAAAAATGGCCAAGTCCATGGTCCCACACAGTGTGTTATCACTTACCTACTTGATTTTACCTGTGCAAAGGGCCTCTGCAACTGACCTTTTTTTGGTTTTAATGCGTGTGCATAACTGTCAGCCAGGGAAATTACCTGGATTTATGCCAGGAGCTGAGGGTTAATCATCACAGGATTGACTAGGCAGGAGGGGGGTACGTGGTGGCAGGGGGGAAGGAAACCCACGAGAGGTGATACGATCTCAGCAGGGAGCTAGCTTGCATCTACAGCATCAACTGAGTGCAGCTACTGGCTGTGCTTAATTTAAGTCAATTTGATGAAGAATAGCCCACTCATGAGGAAGTCATTGACATAGGGATGAGCAGTTGTAAAAAGGAAGGTATTTTACTGTTGTTTGCCTTTACACCTTTCACTTTACCAGTCCTGACTCACATCAGCAGCATGAGCAGAAGCCCTCTGAACTCAGCTTTGCAAGGAATGTGCCTCTCACAGAGCACCTGGCCACCCAGGTGAAAATAAAAGCCATTCACCCAAACAAACAAGAACAGGCCCCCACCCCTATAAAATCTTTCCTCTTTCCCATGTACCTGGAGGTGCAGTAACACTACCAATGCCACCAAAACAAAAAGATCGTAGCTCATATCCCCTGCTCCTGCCTGCAAAGCTCCCAGAGAGGGCAAACTCTCCTCATTGCTCGCTTTATAGCTTTGTCACCCTGCATTGCATGAAGTCCACTTCTGTGGATTCCCACTACCCAGCACTCAGCCTATGAGCAGGACACCCTTGTAGCCCATGGTGACCCCAGACCTCTCCAGGCTCCTGCATCCTGAGGGGATGCAGGATCCTGGTGCCACTCTGCCTTACCTGTGGGGCTGTGTGGATATCCTGGAGAAGCAGCAGGAGCCACAGTCCTAGTGCCAGGCTGCAGTCAGCCATCTGCAGTGGTGTTAAATCTCCTTACCCCTCAGCATCACAGGTTAGACAGCCAGGCTGCTCCTCCTGGACTCAAGATCCTCCCAGGGCCCAGCCCAGCCTTGCTTTGTGTCTGTTCATTCAGTGCAGAGAGAGCTGTTTCAGATGATCAAGACAAGCAGGAGACAGGCTTTGAGACTCAAGCAAGCTGAGAAAACGATTTAGAAGGAAGGGGAGGAGGGAGGGGGGCAGGGAGGGGGAAGAGAGAAGAGGGGGGAGGGATGATGGACTGGCCACGAAAGAAAAGTAAAACAGTAACAAACAAAATCATGTTAATCACTAACTAGTCCTGGAGCTGTCGTGTTTCTGTGGGTCTGTTGCATGCATTAAGGCTGTCACCCAAGGCACACTGCTGGCTGTGCAGAATCACAGGCTCCTGAGTCATCTAGGCTGCTCTCAGAGAGCACTTCAGCACCCAAAGCCTTGGCCAGGCACGAGTCCAAGCACTGCCCTACCCATCTGCAGCGCTCTCAAGAGCTGCAAACGCCTCGAGAGCGCCCGGTAAGAAAAGCTCAGTTTTTCTCAGTACAGTCATTCGACTCCTGCTTGAAGGGGTGTGTGAAAACTCATAACCAACCAGGGTGACTTCATGAAGGTTTAGGCTTTACACACTGTGATTTAAACACCAAGAAGCCATCGACCATCATCTTGAGAATCCTTCTCTTCCCTCCAGTCCCACTTGAAATCAATTCCTGTTGCTGACCATCATTCCCCTTGGACTACTACTTGTCTTTTCACCCACTTCTGTTTGTTCCTCTGGATAATGTTTTTTGGCTCTGGTGCTCAGGAAGATTTTAGCTGGGTTAAGGTGACATGGAGCTTTCTTATCTACCCTAAAAGTTTTACCAAAAGTAAATGTTAGCCACTTCAAAAAGAGCCAGACTGCCTTGAAAACCTTGCTGAGGTGCTCAGGAAAATAAGAATCTGAATTCTCACACCCATGGTTTGGTTGGTTGTTTTTTTTTTTTTTTCTTCTCACTCATCAGCAAANAAAAGTAAATGTTAGCCACTTCAAAAAGAGCCAGACTGCCTTGAAAACCTTGCTGAGGTGCTAAGGAAAATAAGAATCTGAATTCTCACACCCATGGTTTGGTTGGTTGTTTTTTTTTTTCTTTTCTTCTCACTCATCAGCAAAAAGAAAAACGACAGAAAGAGGAAAAAACTGAAAGATGGATAACTGATTATTTTATTGAAGACCCACAGCTACCTCACTGCCATCACAACAGAGTACCAAAGATGAGAGCATTCCAGAGGGGATGATGCAAATGTTTTCTTGAACTCACACCTATAAATCTTTTCTTTTCCTACTATCTGCCTCTATTTCTTTCCCCAGAATACCATTTTATATAACCCAGGCACTTCAGATCATTGCATATTGTGTATGTGACACATAAATTTAAACCCCTGCCTTCACTCTGTAAACTTATTTCTGAGTTTCTAACCATTCTTAGCAACAAAAGCTATTGTAGTAGGAATGCCATTAAGATCTAGAGACAAATAAGTATTAGAATGTCCAAATACAACATTCTTGGGTTCCCTAATTAAAGCATGGGCTAGAAAACATCTTTATCTTGTGTAATAATAGGGAATTCTCCCAATCTATGAGTGCAGTTTCAAATTAAGTGGTTGTCAGGGCAAATGGTGAGCGCTGTTTGTATTTTTTCTCCCCTTTTGTTTGTTTTTTCTCCTTTTTCAATTTTTTCTTATTTTGTCTGATCAGCTCCCATTTAAGCTTTTCTAGCAAAAGGACAGAAACCATGGAAGACAGAGCCTGGAAGGTCTCACCCTCTGTAAGCTGTACTGCTGAGGTCAATGCATCTGATAGAAAACCTAACTATCCACTATAAAAATTTGTGTGTGACAGACTTTCCCAGGACTGTTTTCCAGAAAAAAAGCTAAGACTAAAATGAGCATACTGAGCATTTTGTACATATATGTATGTCAGTCCCTTTTAAATAAATGGAACCAGTGATTTCTTAACCCATTGGTTAAATTTGGCTGAGGATGCACTATCATTAAGTTTTACAAACCTTCATGGAACAGGATGACTTGGATACAGAGAAAGGGTTCTACTAACAGTCTCACAGAGGGAAAGGCAGCAGTGGGAGACCAGTGCTCCTCAGAAAAAAGAATCCGTCTCACACGCCCAGAGTGAAACCAGGCTTCCCACTGCCATCCTTCTTAGAAATTCTTAGTCTAAACTCATTCTCACTTGACATAGATATTTAAAATGGAAGTGGAAAGTGCTTATTGTTGCTGGCTTTTTGGAAAGGCTAATACATCACACAATACTATTACAAGTCTGTAATAAAAGCAACAGCAATGATAAGGGTGAAGAGGCTGGGTTTCATAGCAGCATTGCAACCTGCATGCATTTTTAAGTGAATGTATTGATTTCAGGCTTTGTGTGTTTTGATTTCAAATACAATGAAAGGGACTTTCTAAAAGAAGCCCTATCAGTAACTTCAGTAACTAGAAGAAGCACCTCCATTTTATAACAAACGCACACTACTGTTCTCTAAATGTTGCCTGTATTTTCTAGAGGATAATCCTCTTTGTTCTGATAACTTTAAAACAAAAAGAAGCAGAACAAATAGAAGCAAACAACCCCCACCAATTTCTCTGCTCCTCCATCAGAGGACAATGTCTATCAGAATAAAAAGAGGAAAACCCCCCTAAGGTATGTTATTGCTATTTATGATATTTATTTGATTACATGCATCCATCTCTAACATTCACATCTCTTTGTTTGAGGTGCTAAAGGTAGCAATACCCAAACGCACGGTTGTGTGGCATTTTCTATTTTAGCTAATTTTGTTTTACATCAGGTATCTGATCTGTGCTGCTTATGTGGCAGAGGGGATCAGAGAAGGTCCTGTAAATCAGCAGTTAGTAAAATGTTGCTTGATACTAGGAGCAAATGAATGCAGAGACCCAGCTAAGCCATGAAGGAAAGTTTCCTCAGCACATGCCCATTGCCTATTTATTGAGATGCAGTGACAGCCTAGTAAAGAAAGTAGTACTAGAATACTGTAGAAATAGCGTTATTACACACATGCTCAAGCAAAAGTACTCATGAAATTTTCTGGTTTTGAAGTGGCTGATTTTAATCTCAAATTATACTTTTAAGCATGGTTCCTTCTGTTTTTAAAGAAGTATGCTCAGTTAATATATATCTAGCTTTATGAGTAAAAAACCATGGAGATGTGTCATCTCTAAACATCTGTCAAACACATAAAGGAGACCATGAAATCGTCATGGTTTAAGCTCAGCTGGTAACTCAGAAACATGCAGCAGCTCGCTCACTCCCTATCTGCTTCCACCCCACTAAAGTTAAACCATGACAGAAATTTAAAAAGATACATCTTAAACTAACCTTCTCTAAAATCTGTATTTCAGTGTCTGTTGGTGTTGCTATTTAGAGCACTGCAGTATGATGATGAAAAATCACTGAGTGCTTGCTACTTAGCTATATGAAACACCACCAGACACTAACAGTTCACAAGGAGTTCTCAGTATACCAAAGGCAGCATTTGCTGGGATATACGTGTTACATGCTATAAGGGGTACAAATGAAAGGTGATTCTTAACAAACTGAAAAAAGTAAAGAAAGCATAAGGAATTTATTGTAATACAAAGCAAAGAAACTCAAATGTTAAAGGAAGGAAAGCAAGTAGTCACCACAAATTACTTTCTTGACACCTCTCTCAATAGCATTTTAGCCATCAGAGAACACTCTTCCTGGGGATCTTGGAAAATTACACTCTTGTAACAACACATAGGGAGAGCATTCAGCATCCCAATGATTTTAGGCACTGTAAGTGAAGCCAACACACTATAGGTGACACAGTATTTTAACTGAATGTGTAAGAAGGAACAGAATCTCATTTATGCCAAGTATACCACAGATAGGCAAAATTGTGTCCCTCTATGCCACTCTGGTACTGACACATTTTCTGACACATATATTATTCTTAGTGTTAGATATTTGTCAATACATTTAATTATATCCCATCAGTCAAACCACTCTGCAATATGCTAAATATATTGCAGATGCTGTTTATAACATGATTTGCAGACCTATATTGACTTAGCAATTTACCTTGGTATATTTGTCCAATGTCATCAATAAGGAAGATTGTATGAAGCTCTAGTTGCATACTTGCTGAAACTTAGCAATGGCTTAAAACACAAATTACTAGCAGGAAAAAAAACAATGGTTATAATAAGCTGGGGTCATAACCAAACCCCAGTACACAGGGGTAATCCCAAATCATTTCATGAATAGTAGTTTCAGCAGATGGACATTCTCACAGGGTGTTTCTGTTACTTAGTAAAAATAACAGAAAAAGAAATCAGTTTCCTTGCTTCACATATAGTTTGATACATACACAAATCAGCAATCTAACAGAAAAGATCAGACTAGTCCTTAGTTGTTTGCAATCATGATCTTTGTCTCAATCAGCTGTGCTCTTGCTGAGCACAGGAATTCTCTTGGCCATTAATGAACAATCAAAGGAAGGAGATACATCCTGCTCTGCTCCTGAGCAATAACAAGGCAACTTTTTTCTTTTTTAGTTACAGAATATAAGGTACTTACGTGAAACAGCCAACTCCAGACTGTGGGAAGCTCAGAAATATTAAGACTAATTGTTTTTTTTTGAATCTGAGACACAACGTAGCTGTTGGAAGCATACTCCAGATAGCAGAGAATCTGGGTGTACTAGGGGAAAAGAAGCTTCTCAGCTTATATCAGTCTTACTGCAAGAGGCCTTGCTTCAGCCAAGATCTATAAATCTCCACACACAAAGCCCACTGACTGCATTCATGTGTCCCAGTTTTCATTTTAATTACTTCAAACAGAACATGTCCTCAGTTTAAATATTGAAGTATATGGCAGTGTTATGCTCTAGCCTTCCAGAAGCGGCACTTTTAATATTTTTAAGCAGTCAGATTTTCTGGAAGTATAACCATGTATTTCTGCTACCAGAGATTTGGGTTTGGTGCAAACCAAGATATGATATATCTGTCATTTTACCCCCTTTTTGATCACTTTAAGTCATTCAAGACTTTGAAACAAAAATTTAAGCAGCTAAAAATGTCTCAGACTAATGATGCTAATAATAAAAGCATAGCTGAATTTTCAATGAGATTTCTTTTATAGATGTCATTTATACAAAGTTAATGTGGATAACAATCTATGAATTCTGCTTCTGTCTCAACTGTCTCTCAACTTCTCAACTGTGTCTCAACTTCTGTCTCAACTAATCCTACTACCTTAGAGTGATAAAATAACTAATGTAACACAAAATGTCTTCTTCTGGTGTACAGCAGCTTCAAAACTAAAGTGCATTTTGAGTCAGACTGAAAAATGAGAAGAGCTGACAGAGAACTCAGTGCTCTCAGAAAAGACTTGGCTTCCATGAAAGAAACCAAAACTGTATCACAGAATTACTGTGCCCACAAGCTGGCTGAGAGAGAGATGTGACCTTAGAAGGAAGATCACATCAAATCTCTACTTTCAGTAATTCTGACTACAGCTTCTGTAAGAGCAGTAGATTTACATGTCATCATTCTCCACAGAAAAAGCGCTTGACAAAGATGCTATTATTTGAATGTCATTTGTATTACACACTTTCTCCAATACCTTGTTAAAAAAAGAGAGGCTCAGGGGTGAACATCCAGCCCCTGCTCTGACACCTGAAGAGCCAGGACAGGAAGATGCTGCCGGGCCTCTTCTGCACACACAGAGCCCCGCAACCATGCCACCAGCACTGCTCCTGCTCCCCGCTTTCCCGCCTAAAAGACCAATCGCGTGCAGCCTCTACGGCGCCCTCTCGCGGTCGCTCAGCGGCACACAGTGCAGAGCAAAACGTCGGGCCCCTGCTCCCCCCGCTCAAGAGCAAGGACAGAAAGCTGGTGCTGAGCCTCTGCACGAGGTGAGCTCCTCAAAGGTGCCACCAGCATTGCTCTCGCTCCTCGCTTTCCTACCTCAAACTCCATCTGTGTACTAACTCTACTCTCTTGTACCCACTCTTGGGTGTTCTGGAGCTTGGCTCACAGAGGGAGAACATCCAGACCCTACCTCCACAGCCAAAGAGCCAGGACAGAATGTTGGTGCTGGGCATCTTCCACATGTGTTGAGCTCCACAACGGTGCTACCAGCATTGCTGTCACTCCTCACTTTCCCACCTCAAACTCCATCACCTTACTGCCTCTCCTCTCTGGTGCCCACTCTTGGGCATCCTGGAGCACAGCTCACAGAGTGCGAATATCTGGGCCCTGCTCCCACAGCTGAAGAGCCAGGACAGAAAGCTGGTGCTGGGCATCTTCTACACTCGGTAAGTTCCTCAGTGGTGCCACCAGCATTTCTCTTGCTCCTCGCTAGTTAGTGTTTTCCTTTCCACAGTCCAGTTTTATGCTCTTTCCTCTTTAACCCTCAACAGTTCTACAGGAACGAAGTTTGTTGTACAGCTCTCGCTAGTGATTTTAGTGATAGAATGTTTTACCTTTTCTCTTGTTGCACCAGGTTTGGGTTTTGACTTCTTTTTATGACTTTGTTCTTGTGTTTTTAAAGAGCTCTATCTGGTGGGTGATATATTTCTTTAATTATAATTTTCACGGGTTTCCAGCCCACACCTTGCTCAACAAAATTGCAGAGGATATTCATCCAGTAGTACCTAATTCTTATACCTTATAGACTAAAATTAAATCAGAAATGGTTTGCCAGCTTGGATTTAAAGGACACTTTCTTTTGCTTACCATCAGCCAAAGAAACCCAGAATTTATTCACTTTTGATTGGGAAAATCCTGACACGGGAAGGAAAATTCAATTAACTTGGATAGTGGTACCTCAAAGATTCAAAAACATTCCAGCGATTTTTGGAAAACAGTTAGCATGAGAACCAGAATCATGGAAGCCACCCACTCAGACAGGGACTCTGTTCCAACGTGTGGATGACTTATTAATTGCCACAGAAACAAAAGAAGAATGTACCCACTGGACGGTGGGATTATTAAATTTGCTGGGACTGGTTATCAGTTATCCAAACAAAAGGCTCAACTAATATGACCCCGAGCCTCCTCCCTATGACATGAAATAACAGGAGGACAGAGGGAACTTGTAACAGCTAGAAAAGAAGCCATTTGTCAAGGTCCATGACCATTCACCATCAAGGAGCTCCAGACGTTCCTGGGAATGACTTTGGATCCATGATTAGACTGCTGTATGAACTGTTAAAAGGAAATCCTCTCCCTTTAGAATGGACTGATTCAGCAGAGGAGGCTTTTATAAATGTTTAAAATGTATTGAGAGCTCACCTCTGGCACTTCTGGGTGTGACTAAACCCTTTTGGCCATATTCCTGTGAGAAACACTGAATAGCCCTGGGGCTCCTTGCTCAGAAATTAGGACCCTATAAAAAGGCAGTGACATATTTTTCAAAACAGCTGAATGAAATGAGCAAAGGATGGCCAGGATGCCTAAGGGCTGTGGCAGCAGTTGTCATGAATATTGAAGAGGCTCACAAATTCACCTTGGGACAAAAAGTTACTGTGCCAGTGTCCCACGTTGTATCAGCAGTCCTGAACAGAAATGAGCCCACTGGTTATCTCCTTCATGTTTTTTAAAATACCAGGCCATGTGTATTAAAATACCACAATGACATAGAAATTGTGGTCACTAATGTTGTGAATCCAGCATCCTTTTTGCAGGAACAATCGACAGCACCACTAACACACGACTGCTTGGCCACTACAGAGACTGTATTTTAGGCAACTGGATTTGAAAGAAAAACCTCTGGAAGATGCTGATTCTTAGTTTACTGACTGTAGTAGCTTCATGAAAAATGGTGAACGAAAGGCAGGATATGCAGTTACCACCCCTTCACAGGTAACAGAATCTAAACCTTTACTCAGGAACACCTGCAGCCAAAAGGCAGAAATAATAGCATTAATGAGAGCCCTGGAACTGGTTAAAGACAAAAGGATAAATATTTGGACTGATTCTAAATACGCATTTGGTGCAGTCCATGCACATGGTGCCATCTGGAAGAACAAGGACTTTTGAATACACAAGGGAAACAGATTAAACATGCTACAGAAATTCTATGGCTACTGGAAGCTGTTCAGCTACCTGAGGAAGTAGCTATTATGTATTGCAGAGGGCATCAACATCCAATTTCCTGAAATTAGAAATAATTTGGCCAACTTTGAAGCCAAAGGAGCAGCTGAACAATCTAAAATCTTGTCCTTAATCCCTGATGGCAAACTAACAATTCAGAAATCTAAACCTAGATATTCAAAAGAGGATAGAAAGTTGACTGAAGATCTGAAAGGACAGGAAAACAAAGAGACCCTTATGTCCATGGTCTACCATAGTCTGCCCAATACCCCTGATAAGAGTATACTGAAACAAGGGGGGCACAGAATCAGAAAATGGAATATAAAAACCTTTAGAATTAGTTTTAAGTAATGTTAAGTTTGATGGCTTTGTAACAGGAGCAATGGAATATTACTGAGGTGCATGACACATAGAAAAAAAAAAAAATAGAGAGGAGTTAGAGAACATAACATGAGCCAACTTCAGCATGCGCTTGCAGCCCAGAATGCAACTGTATCCTGGGCTGCATCCACAGGAGCGTGACCAGCAGGTCGAAGGAGGTGATCCTGCCCCTCTGCTCTGCTCTCATGAGGCCTCACCTGGAGCATTGTGTGCAGTTCTGGTGTCCTCAACATAGAAGGACATGGAGGTGTTGGAACAAGTCCAGAGGAGGCCACGAGGATGATCAGGGGACTGGACCAGCTCCCATATGAAGACAGGCCAGGAAAGTTGGGTCTGTTCAGCCTCGGGAAGAGAAGGCTGCGTGGAGACCTCATAGCAATCTTCCAGTATCTGAAGGGCGCCTATCGGGATGCTGGGGAGGGACTCATCATTAGGGTCTGTAGAGACAGGACAAGGGGTAACGGGTTCAAACTTAAACAGGAGAGGTTTAGATTGGATATAAAGAAGAAATTCTTTCTGATTCTCCTATGGGACAGAGGGTCAGACCCTAAACAGCCCCAAAACAAACCCAAACCTCTGCCAACTCACTCTAAAACACCCCCAAACCACTTTGTCCTGCTTCTCCTATGGGATACAGGGTCAGAGCACAAAACCACACTAAGAACACCATTAAAACACCCCAAAACAACCTTGTCCTGCTTCTTCTACAGGATTCAGGGTCAGAGCTCCAGAACAGCACCCAAACAGCTCCAAAACAGCACAAAAACACACCAAAACACCCAAAAAACACCTTGTCCTGATTCTCCTAAAGGATACGGGGTTAGAACCACCGAACACCTCATAAAAACCCCCAGAACACCCTAAAATACACAAAACCCACACCAAAAGCACACCAAGAAACCCCCAAAACACTCCAACATCACCTTCTCCTTCTCCTAAGGGATATTGTGTCAGAGCCCCAAAATGGCCAAAAAACACCCCAAAATCACTGTAAAACATGGCAAAACCACCTTGTCCTGCTTCTCCTATGGGATACCGGGTCAGAGGCCAAAAATAGACCAAAAACATCCTCAAAACACCCAAAAACTACCCCAAAAACCACTTAAAACAACACAAACCCACCTTCTCCTGCTTCTCCTATGGGATACAGGGCCAGAGCCCAAAACCAACCCAAAACCACCTCAAAAACACCCTAAAACACCCCAAAGCCACCTTATAGAATCATAGTCAGGGTTTGAAAGGACCTTAAGATCATCTAGTTCCAACCCCCCTGCCTTGTCCTGCTTCTCCTATGGTACACATGGTCAGATCCCCAGAACAGCCCTAAACCACATCAAAATACCCCCAAAACACCGCAAAACCACCTTGTCCTGCTTCTCCTGTGGGATACCAGGTCAGAGGCCAAAAGCACATCAAAACACCCCCAAAGCACCAGAAAAAACAACCCCAAAACCATGTTGTCCTTCTTATCCTGTGAGATACAAGGTAAGAGCCCCAAAACACCCCATAAACACCCTAAAACTTCCAAAATCCACCCCAAAACCCACCCCCAAAACCACCTTGCTCTACTTCTTCTATGGGATATGGGGTCAGAACACCAAAATACCACAGAAACACCCCCACAACACCATAAACCACCCCAAAAGTACCCCAAAAACACCTTGTCCTGCTTCTCCTATGGGATACAGGGTCAGAGCCCAAACCAGCTCCCAAACCACCCTAAAACACCCCAAATACACCCTCCCCCAAACCTCCCAAAAGCACCCAAATCACCCCATAACCACTTTGCCCTGCTTCTCCTATGGGATAAAGGCTCAGAGTCCAAAACCACCCCAAAAACGTATACTTTTATCAGGGGTATTGGGCAGATGGTTGTGGACTTGGGGCCCCGTATACAACTCATTTGATACAGTCTCTGTGTGATACTTATGCACTAGAAGTTGGCAAATAAGTATGTCCATGTTTCTGTCGACCCTTGGAGACCTTTTTAGATACTGCTGGCCACTTCTTCTGACATAGGCTGGCCACCTGGGTCGGCATGAGTGTGCATTTTGGTCAGTATGACCATTTGTGTGATTCCTGGGGCATCCAATAGTGCAAAAGGTGAAAAGCACACTGTGAGGAAGACGGCTTCCTTCATCCTCAAGACCCCTGCCCATCATAATCACAGAGCAGTGCGCAGACGCCAAGAGGAGGAGACTTAAGTTCCTGCAGCTAGTTATCATATTCCCCACCTATACACGGGAATTATAAATATGTATGTGGCTAATGCAATAGTGAACATATGTAAACCTGTAACAAATACTAATCAGCTGAGCCTCTGGCTATGGTCATGCACCCAGCGCTATTTGCTCTTGCTTTATTGACTTTGTCCCTCAATAAAACCTCGTTATCTCATTTAGAGGAGTGAATTCGTATTTCACACACTGGAACAGGGTGCTCCAAGCCCCTGTGTCCAACCTGGCCTTGAACACTGCCAGGGATGGGGCAGCCACAGCTCCTCTGGGCACCCACTGCCAGCGACTCAGCACCCTTACAGGAAAGAGCATCCTGAGACCTCATCTCAGTCCACCTCTGTGGGAAGGGAAGGGAAAAGGGGATAAAAGAAGCAGTAAAATGAAGCCTCCTTTTGACTTTCCAAAGTCTCCGGTTTCACTTCTAAAGCCTCGTTCGCAGGGTCCCAAGGCTCACGTTCAGTTTACAAAGGCTCGGCCGCGGGGATGCTGCGGCCGGACAGGGGGCACACGAGCCCGGCCGCAGGGCTGGGCAGGGCCCGCTCCGCCGTTCCACCGGCTCCCGCTACCGCGAGCCTCCTCCCGCCGGCCTCTCCGGCCGCTGGCAGCGGGCGCCCGGTCCGCGCGTGGACAGAGCCGTTCAGGGCGAGGCTGCGGCGGCAGCGGCAGCAGCGGCTTTTGAGCGGTAACGACTTCTGCAGCGACTTTGGCAGCGGCTTTTGAGCCGCAGCAACTTCTGCAGCGACTTTGGCAGCGGCTTTTGAGCCGCAGCAACTTCTGCAGCGACTTTGGCAGCGGCTTTTGAGCCGCAGCAACTTCTGCAGCGACTTTGGCAGCGGCTTTTGAGCCGCAGCAACTTCTGCAGCGACTTTGGCAGCGGCTTTTGAGCCGCAGCAACTTCTGCAGCGACTTTGGCAGCGGCTTTTGAGCCGCAGCGACTTTAACAGCGGCTTTTGGCAGCGGCAGCAGCACCAGGCGCGGCGGCAGCTCTCGGCGGTCCGGAGGGTTCCCTCCGCCGCTCCCTGCGATGGTGCCCCTCGCCGGAGCTCCCGGCGTCGCTCGCCTCTCCCGGTACTGGCAGTGGCGGCGCTGGGCGAGTCGCCGCCGCTGGGTCTGGCGAGGCAGCGCCGCCCCCTGGCGCTCCCCGGCCCGCCCCCAGGCCCCGCCCCTCAGCCGCCCGGCAGCCGCGACAGCCGCGACACCCGAGCCCCCTGCGGCGGTGCCGACACCGGGAGCGCGGTGGGGCAAGGTGCCCGTGGTGCTCCTGACCCGCATCGACCCGTCGGCCTATCTGCGCTCCGGGACCGGCGGGGAACGGCACGCCGCGGAGCCCCGGCCGGGAAACGCCGGGAATGATGCGGCTCCGTCCGGCCCGGAGCGGCCGCTGGGGGCTGGCGGGGTCCCCGCGCGCAGCGACAGCGGCCGCGTCTGCCGCGCGGGGCATGACCAGGAGAGCTTCGAGCGGCTTTACCGTGTGGGGCCGCGACTGGGGAGAGGCGGCTTCGCCTCCGTGTACTCGGGGGTCCGCCTGTGTGACAACACCCCGGTAAGGGGCGGGGCCAGCGGCGGGGCGGGGAAGCGGCGGGGCTCAGCTCAGCTCAGCCCAGTGCTGTCTTTGGCTTGCAGGTGGCGATCAAACGAGTGCCTCGGGAACGCATCTACTCGTGGGCCAGGCGGGTGAGCTCGCGGGGCCACCGAGGCAGCGCGGGGCAGGGCGGGTGGGGCTGGGAGGGGGGAAAGCGGGACAGCGCGAGGGGAGCGGGTCTGGAATCACCAAGGCACACGGAGCACCTGGGCAGAGGGTGCCTGGTACCGTTGGGGCCGGCTAGGGGTGCACCAGGGCATCCCTGGGGATTGGGGGGGCACCTGGGAACAGTGGGGCCGGGCAGAGGGGCATCAGAGCATCCCAGGCAGGCAGGCACAGGACCCCCGGGCCAGCAGCAGCCCTGCTGATGGTGTCATGGTCCCCCTGCAGTCCAGCGGCACTCACATTCCCATGGAGATAGCCATGATGAGGAAGGTGCGCTCCGGCTGCAGTGCCATCATCCAGCTCCTCAACTGGTTTGAGCTGACCCACTCCTTTGTGCTGGCTCTGGAGCGCCCGGAGCCATCGCGGGACCTCTCTGACTTCATCAAAAAGCGGAGGTTCTTGCCAGAGGATCTGGCGCGGGACATTTTCCTCCAGGTGCTGGTGGCTGTGCGGCACTGCCACAGCCACGGTGTCCTGCACAGGGACATCAAGTCCAACAACATCATCATCAACTTGGCCACCAGAGAGGTCAAGCTTATTGACTTCGGTTGCAGCACCCTTCTCAAGGACACAGTCTACACCAAATTTAGCGGTGAGCCCACAGCCCAGGGTGCTTCCAGTACCGGGCAGTTTGTGAACAAGAGCCACGTGCTGGTGACGAGGTGGCAGGTCACACCGAGTGTGCATCCCCACGTCCATGGGGCCACCGGTGCAGGCCCTGAATCCCTGGGGATGTGTGGGCAAGGATCCGGGTGCAGGTGGCATCCGCCTGATGAGCAGTGCCTGTATCCTGCTGTAGGAACACCTTTGTACTACCCGCCAGAGTGGTTCCAGTATAACTGCTACCTCGGCCGTCCGGCTGCAATCTGGTCCCTGGGTGTGCTGCTGTATGAGATGGTGTGCGGGGTCCTCCCATTCCGGTGCTCCAAGGACATCATCAGTGGGCAGCTCTTCTTCAGGCGCCACATCTCTGCCGGTAGGTACCTGGCTTCCCAGCAGCAGGGGGAGGACAGGATTTAGGGGGTGGCAGCTGATGTCCCTTGGGCAGCTGGAGGAGGTGGCATATGTCCTGCCATCCTGCTCTCCTCCAAACCGGACCATGGAGCAGGAGGTTTGGGTGCAGCTCTGAGCACACCCAGGCCTGGGCGCTGCGGACGGTGGCACAAGGTGGGCAGGAGCTTCCTGCAACTGAGCAGCACTTCCCGGATTCTCCCCAGAATGCCAGCACCTCATCAGGTGGTGCTTGTCCATGCGTGACTGCGACAGACCATCCCTGGAGGATGTGTTCAACCACCCTTGGCTGCAAACATCCACAGCCTCAGGAGACAACCGCCCTCCACTCGCACAGCCTGAGCCAGCAGCCTCCTTTTAAAGGGAGTTTGGGGTCTGTGGGTTTTGGGAGGTTGGGGATTTTGGCGGGGATTTGGGCTCTTGGGAGGTTAGGATAGATTTTTGGCGCCTATGGGGATTTTTTGGAGACTTTGAGGGTTTGGGGGTTGGGATTTTGAGGGGACTTTGTGGGTTCTGCAAAGAGTTGGTGGGTTTGGGTGTTTTGGGGTTTTGGGAGTTCGGGTGTTTTTTGGGGGGCTGAGTGATTTGGGGGGACTTTTACAGTTATTGGAGGGGAGTGTGGGGATTGCTTTCTGGGTTCTTTGGAAGGCAATAGGTGTCAGAGGGATACCTCATGAGAGTTCATTCTCCTCCTTGTAGCTGGGGCAGTGCTGAGGTTGGGCTTTAATCTGGGGGTTATGCTGGTAACACAGGGATAATATAGTGGTTTCTGATTAGCACTTATCCTGAACAAGGCTGATTCAGATTTTCCATACTCTGCAGTGACAACAGACAAGACCTAATAGCAAAGCAACAGACAATGCGGCTACTCCAACACCAGCCACAACCACTGCGGTAACAACCATGGCACCAGGCACCATGGCTACTCCAATGGCAAGGACTATCACTACAGCTACAAGTCCAGTGACATGCACTGATGCTGTTCCAACCAGAGCAAGAAAAGCAGTGCAGCTACTCCAGGCACAACCACTGCAGTTGCTCCACCACCACTTTTCACCTCTGCAGCTATTCCAGCTCTAGGAGGGAGCACTACTGCTAATCTAAAGCCAGCATCGTATGCAGTGGCTATGTCAACCCCAGCCACAAGCACAGCGATTCCAAAAAAAGCCCTAAGAACTGTACCTTCTGCAACCATGGCAGCAGACACATGGGCTACTCCAGAGCCAAGGACAGGTGCTGTGGCTGCTACAGCTCCAAAGACACGCACTGCAGGTATTCCAAGCACACCAGCAAGCAGTGAGGCTTCTCCAGTGCCAGCCACAAGCACTGCAGCTACTGCAACCTCACTGACTGCAACAGTGCCTACCACATGGCAACGATAGGCATAAACACTGCAGCAATTCTAACCTGTGCAACAAGCACAGCAGCTACTGCAGTGCCAGCCACAGCAATGTGGCTACTGCAGTGCCTGAGACAGATGCTGCTGCTACTGCAACCTCACTGACGACAAGTGGGGCTTCTCCAAACCAAGCCACTGTGCACTGCAGACACACAAAGTACCGTGACAGACACATCAGCCACTGCAATGCAAAGGACAGGCACTGTGGCAACTCCAGGCTCATCCACAAGCACTTTGGCCAATCCAACCCCAGGCACAACCACTGCAGTTGCTCCACCACCACTTTTCACCTCTGCAGCTATTCCAGCTCTAGGAGGGAGCACTGCTGCTAATCTAAAGCCGGCAACGTATGCAGTGGCTACGTCAACCCCAGCCACAAGCACTGCGACTACTCCAAACCCTGCCAGAAGCACTACAGCTACTCCAGTGCCAGCCACAAACACTGAGGCCTCTCTAATGCCACTGACACACACTGCTGCTCCTCCAGCCGCACAGACAAGCAGTGAAGCTTCTCCAACCCAAGCCCTAAGAACTGTACCTACTGCAACCATGGCAGCAGACACATGGGCTACTCCAATGCCAAGGACAGGTGCTGTGGCTGCTACAGCTCCAGTGACAGGCACTACAGGTATTCCAAGCACACCAGCAAGCAGTGAGGCTTCTCCAGTGCAAGCCACATGCACTGCAGCTTCTCATTGCAAGCCACAAGCCCTGCAGCTACTTCAATCCCAGAGACTGCAACAGTGGCTGTTACATGACAATGATGGGAATAAACTCTGCAGCTATTCCAATCACTGCAACAAGCACAGCAGCTACTGCAGTGCCAGCCACAGCAATGCAGCTACTGCAGTGCCTGAGACAGATGCTGCTGCTACTGTAGCCTCATTGACGACAAGTGGGGCTTCTCCAAACCAAGCCACTGTGCACTGCAGACACACAAAGTACCGTGACAGACACATCAGCCACTGCAATGCAAAGGACAGGCACTGTGGCAACTCCAGGCTCATCCACAAGCACTTTGGCCAATCCAACCCCAGGCACAACCACTGCAGTTGCTCCACCACCACTTTTCACCTCTGCAGCTATTCCAGCTCTAGGAGGGAGCACTGCAGCTACTCTCAGGACTGCAACGCATGCAGTGGCTACGTCAACCACAGCTACAAGCACTGCGGCTACTCCAAACCCTGCCAGAAGCACTACAGCTACTCCAGTGCCAGCCACAAACACTGTGGCCTCTCCAACGCCAGTGACACACACTGCTGCTTCTCCAGCCTCACCCACAAGCATTGAGGCTTCTCCAAACAAAGCCCTAAGAACTGTACCTACTGCAACCATGGCAGCAGACACATGGGCT